>CM035431.1:23111326-23286326 GCA_020310875.1 Ceratopteris richardii | reverse complement strand
ATATATAAGACATCCTACAGCCTGCTGATAAAGAGAAGTGTCAAATGCATCACTCGAATCCTCAACTGAGAATCTAAATCCTGTCTCAACTGGTGTGGAAACTGGCTTGCAATCCTCAAAGTCAAAACGCTGAAGTAGTTTTTCAACATACTTTGCTTGATGCATAACATTTCCCCCCTCAACGGATACAAACTGGATGCCAAGATAGTAGGTCAAAAGACCAAGATAAGTGACATCAAAAGTATGCTGCAAATCAGCCATAAGAATGTCAAGTTTTGCATCACATGACTCAGTCAAGAGTATGTCATCAACATAAAGAACAAGCACTATAAGATCAGCCCCATTTTTGTGTACATAAAGTGTGCTTTCAATCGGACTACATGTGAAGCCAAGAGCAATCAAGTGCTTATGTATTTTGTCATACCATGCACGTGGAGCTTGCTTGAGACCATACAAGGCTTTATGCAAGCGACAAACTATATGCTCTTTCCATTTCATAGCAAATCCAGGAGGTTGCTTCACATAGACCTCTTCTTGCAAATCTCCATTCAAGAAGGTTGTTTTTATGTCCAATTGATGCACTTTCCAACCTCGATGGGCAGCCAATGCAACCACGGTACGAATGGTAGTCATGCGTGAAGTAGATGCAAAAGTTTTCTCATATTCAATGCCATATTGCTGTGCATATCCTTTGGCAACCAATCTAGCTTTGTAGCGATCAATGCTACCATCAGATTTTCTCTTAATCTTGTAAACCCACTTTGTACCAATGGCATTCTTTCCTTTTGGCAACTCACATAAATCCCAAGTACCATTCCTATGTATGGAATCCATTTCTGATTGCATAGCACTCATCCATTGTGGATCGTCACATGCATCTTCAAAAGAAAGTGACTCTTCATTACATGTTGTAGCAATAAGAGAATAATCCACAAAATTATTGATGCATGGTGAGAGCTTGATCCTGTTCTACCAAGTAAAGGTGCACTCAATTTGTTGTCCTGCAAAGTTTATTTCAGCCACTTTGGCATAGATTGTGCACTCTTGATAGACATGCGTTCATTATGTAAAACATCTTCAATATGTACATCATGCGTGGGCTGAATTTCATGCTCAGTTTCAGCCATATTTTGACGCAAATGTTCAGCCATATGTGGCTGAAAATTTCCAACAGTTTTGACAATTTTTGGCTGAATTTTTTCAGCCATGTTTGGCTGGAAATTCTCTGCATTTTCAGCCCTATTTGGCTGGAATTTTTCAGCCCTTTGAGCCTCAGTTGGCTGGTCTACATGACCATAGTCAAGCGCACCATTTTGGAACAAAGGCATGAGTGTATCGAACACATCTTGTGAGCTAATTGTTGGTAGTTTTTTGCATTCAAGTAGAGGGAAAACTGAATTTTCAGCAAATATCACATCTCGACTCACAATAATTGTGTTCGTCAATGGATGGTACAATCGATATCCCTTACTTTCAGCACTATAACCAACAAATATACATTTCTTTGCCTTGTCATCAAGTTTGTGACGTTGTTGTGATGGCACAAGAGTGTATGCCAAACAACCAAACACACGCATATGACTAACCATAGGCTTATGACCATTCCAAGCCTCATAAGGAGTGATGACTCTTAATGCTTTTGTAGGGTAGCGATTCAACACATAGTTTGCACACATGACCGCTTCCATCCAAAACTTATGAGGAAGATGCTTTCCTTTAACCATACATCGTGCCATTTCAAGTAGAGTTCTATTTTTACGCTCGGCAACACCATTTTGTTGAGGTGTATATGGCACCGTACATTGGTGTGAAATACCTCTTTCACAAAGAAAAGCATTAAACTCATGTGACATGTTCTCACCACCACGATCGGTGCGTAGAGTCAAAAGCTTTTGTGAAGAAAACTTTTCAGTCATATCTAAAAATGCTTTGAAGCAAGAAAATGTCTCATTCTTTGCTTTCATAGGATACACCCATGTATGGCGAGTAGCATCATCAATGAAGGTAACAAAATATACATGCTTCCCAAAAGATGGAGTCTTGACCGGACCACATACATCACTATGAACAAGTTGCAATTTTCTTGTAGTGTGTGTGTGATTATCTTTTGGAAAAGAAGCACGATGCATTTTTCCAAGAATGCAACCTTCACATGCATGCTTTTCAATGGACTCAAGTGTAGGCAAACCAATAACCATGTCCTTCTTTTGCAAGTAAAGCAAACTATTGAAGTTCAAGTGACCAAAACGAGCATGCCAAAGCTCCAATTCAGCCATGGAAGAAGTATGAGCAACTAAGGCATTCGAGGAAGCTCTCTTGTATGTATCCATGCGATACAAACCATTACATAATGTACCGGACATCACAATAACATCGCCATTGCTGAAATCATGAACCATACACTTATCATCAACAAAGTGTACATGAAGTCCAGCTTTGGCAATCAACAGAACTGAAATTAAGTTCTTCTTGATACCGGGCACATACAATGCATTTTTCAAGAGAATCACACCTCCATTTGCAGCCGTAAGCTCAATTTCTCCTACTCCAATGATAGGATAAGAGGCATTGTTTGCACACACCACATGTCCTCCTTTAGGTGCATCTTTCAAAGAGGCAAAAAATCTTTTGCATGATGTTATGTGCTTTGAAGCACCACTATCAAAGAACCAATCTGAATCAGCCTCACTCACAACCATACATTTAGAATGTAAAGAAGCATCATAATGACATGTAACAACACATGCCCAAAAATCTTGAGCCATGTTAGCTTCATCATTCTTTGCATTTGTTGAATTTTCAGCAATAGACATGCCCGATTCCTTCTTCTTTTCATTGCGTTTAGCAAGCTTTCTACACTCATCAATAGTATGACCGGCCTTCCGGCAATATTTTCATCTCTTCTTCTTTTGCAAATCACTATCATTAGAGGAATGAGTGGAAGAGGAAGCTTGAGGCTTTGGTTTTGATGAACCCAAAGCTGAACCATACTTGCTTTTTCCCTTTTGTGAGATAGCAAGTGCTTGCATTTCCTCAATCAAACCACTCCTATTCACTCTAGATTGCTCTTCTTGCAAAAGAAGAGACACAACCTCATCAAATGCATACATATTAGGATTTCCTTTTGCAACCAAACGAAGTGTAGTAGCAAAGCTTTGAAAAGATTCCGGTAATCCTTTCAACAATGTAGAAATGAGTGATGCATCCGGAATGATCTCATCTATGTTTGCCAATTGCTCTTTCAAGTCCTTGATGCGTGTCACATACACATCCACCGACTCATTTTCAGCCATACATACATCCTCAAGTTGCTTTCTCAAGTATGCAACACGTGCTTCATTACGCACGGCATACAAAGAAGCAAGAGTGTCCCATGCCTGTCTCGATGTAGAACATGACCGAATGTGTGGAACTATATGACGCTTCACTGAAAGCGCAATCAAAGCATGAGCTTGAGCATCTTTTCCATCCCATCTAAGCTGCTCCTGTGTAGGTGGAGAAGGAGAAACCACTGTACTCGAAGAAGAAGCTCCATCTGTGACAGTAGACTGTGAAGTAGAAGCACTTGCCGGTCTTCGATCTACATCTGCCACTATGTTCCAAAGTTGTTTTGCAACAAGAACATGCTTCATCATGTAAGACCACATTGGATAGTTGGTCCCATCAAGCTTATCTTCAGCTTGAAGCATGCCAAACAAGTCATTGCTGCCCGCCATTTCACTAAGGAACAAGAACGTGACAAAATCTTCACTTCGACGAAAGCTGAAATGAGTGCTGAAATTTCAGCTCACAACCTGTCACTCTGATGGCGATTCTGACTGCACGAATGGATTCGAAATGGGGGTAAAACCCCAGCGCGCCTGATGGAAATGTTTCCGAGCTGCTGAAATTCACAGTTCTATGCTTCGAAGTCGATTTGCACTGTTAAAGTGCGCGCGCGCCGCGACGCGAAAAACCGAAACTTGAGAAGAAGCTGAACCTGCTCTGATACCACTGTTGGGTGTGTGTAGAAGTGCGAGAGACACATGACAAGCACACACAAGGAGCACAAACGCAGCAAGACACACGGAGAAGACGATGGCTGGAATAGCTCTCTCTATTGATCGATGAACTGAATTGAAGTAAGAGCTGAATAATTTCCCTAAGTACAAAGTACCACCACATATGAGAGTATCAAGTATGTAGTAACATGGGGAAAAAACCTCTAACTAGCACTAGAGTAAAAAGTGCCCTTGTATAGGGAAAAAGTTCACATCAAAGCTACTCGAGGAAGTTTCATGTAACCATTTGGCCTTTCACATGGGCATTAATGGCAATGTGGTCCCAGAGGTGAAATTTTAGCAAGGAAGGAGATGGAAGGGGAGGGTGAGAGGGATGAATGGAGGCACTAGGAGCGACATAGGAGTGCAAAAAAGTAATAAGAAACCTACTTACCAATGACTCCCATGTGTCTTCTACACTCTTACAATCACACACACATCCCTCCAGTAGATCTCCCCAAAAAAAATACCAAAAAGATGTCTCTCATAAAACAATGGCAAGTACCATGTTGAAGAACAAACTTTAGATTATCAATGAACTTTAAATTATCAGCCACGAAGACAATAGGGTGATATGAAGATCGTGAGCAAGTGATGCAAGCAATTGTGAAGCCGAGAGGCACTATAATGTATGGACATATAGACACATGCAAAGAAGAGGAAATCGAGTGCCAAAATGGAGTCTTCTATACATGAACATAAAGTTAAATAGATGTTCTCTTCTCCTCACGATCTCCAACTAGTAGTCCTCTTGAGATCTACCTACATGCTCTATTTATAGTCTTTAGGTTAGTTTTGAACGATTTGATATTGTGTCTGGCTAATTAAAATATAAAGCTAATTTTAACACACTCCAAATAATATGAAAATTGGTATGCGCATTCTACTTAAGCTCCTTCGAGGACTACTCAATTTGGACAAAATGAAGCTAATATTTACAAAATTAAGATTTTTATAACATTGTAGCGATGGAAATCATTGTTTTGATGATAGAAATGTAAGCTTTGGCAAGTAAGTATTGCATGACTTCCTCCTTACATGCTTCTTCTTTAGTGTCTACATCTGCTCTCACTTCTACTTGGGCCACTCGGTGCTCTTCCGTGCCATTGTCCAACAGCACGTATGGCCCTAAAGCCGAATGAGGAGATTATTTGAAGTCAAACTTGCAATGAGCATGGCCCTTGCCACTGTTGACGTGAGAGCACTTGAAGGCTAATTATGCCCCAAAGGGAGTTGATTTAACATCTCATCATAGCATTGTGATGAGGAGTGTCCTACCAATAGGAACAAGACTTGATCTCTCACACCTCCCCCCTCCCCCAAAACAAAGGGAGGCTAATAGTTTACCGCACTAACTATGCGCCAAAGGGAGTGGATTTAACATCTCATCATAGCATTGTGATGAGGAGTGTCCCGCCAGCACAAACAACAAGACTTGATCTCAAAACACACCCCCCCCCCCCCCCCCAAAAAAAAAAAAGAGAAAGAACAAAGGGAGGCTAACGGTTTACCGTCAAAGAGTGCTGCTCGACTACATCAAACATACTTTGATCTTTGATCTTTGTGAAAATCTTGCAATTATAAGTATAACTGCATTTGCTCTTGAATGTGGTCACTCTTCACTCCTGAAATTTATCCATAAATTTTAGTTTATCCAAAATCATCTCATCAAAACATAATAATAGAATATAATGATAAATGAAGGGGATGCCATTCAATACTAGAAATTCTTGCTTTTATCTCTACGAGTTTCGTCGCCAATTGAGGGCATAGACAGCTATTTTTGTAATGTTAAAAGTCCATTGGTTCTTGATTTTAACTTCTAAATTTTAAAATTAGCACTTGCAATCAAAAAAAATCTACACATAGATATTAAAGCATGGATGATCCAACAACCACCACTGTTTGTGCACTCACTCAATGCAATTAAACTTCCTTAGTCTTGTCAGTTGAACCTGAATGAAAATCTCTCCCATCTTCCTAAATATAGCGCGCGCACACAGTAAAAGTTCTCTGTTTCCATTGCATGAATATCAAACTTACCTTTGGGATTGTTTGCTAACAACCATAAATTTTCTTCATGGAATGTACTGCATGCGACAACAATTCCGATTACTGTGCTTGAACGTTTAAGCAAGAAAATGGCTCCGTAACCAAAATCTGGAGTGATTTGAACGTACAATTCTAACGACTTTATGGGCCCTCATTGAAGTAAAGGTAGGATGTATCTATCGTACGAAATTTATGCCAGTTGTTGCTGGTCTTCTTTAATACTGCAACCAATCATTTGTAAAAGCAATACACCAGAGAATCAATTGAAGGGAAGGGGGGAAGAGGGGGGGGGCCCGATAAATTGGCATATCCTCGTTTCAAGTAACATGTAACAGTTACCAGAGAATCAATCGAAAAGGGGGGGGAGGGGGGGGATGCAGCCGATAAATTGGCATATGCTCGTCTCAAGGAACATGTAAAAGTTACAGATTTTCATTCATCCTTCACCTGATTTCTCTTTAAAATTACAGATCGCGATCTCAGAGGTGTGTAGTATGGTGGTACAGAGTTCAACACCTGCAAGTGAACCTGACATTAACCCTAAATGTAGAGTTGTCATTTCAAAATTTCAAGTCCAAGGATAGAGTAGGTCCAAGACCAATCCAAGGATAGAGTAGGTCCAAGACCAAACTTCCCCAAAAGAAAAAAAGAAGGGCACTACTGAAATTGAAGAAATAAACAACAAATAACTAAGGAAAAAATTGAGACCATTGAAATTGAAGCGAAAAAAAAACAGAAAACTCTGAAATTGAAGCAGAAAAAACAAAAAACTGACTGATATCTAGACTTCCTTTTGTCAAATTTATGGTAACCTAAAAAAATGTAAGTCAATCTGCAACATCTCATATGAAATTTATGCCACTTGTTGTTAGTCTTCTTTTATTCCCTAACTGATTTTTGGTAGAAGTACTCATCGAAGCGTCAAAACTTATGCAAGTTGTAACAGGTTTTCATTTATCCTTCACCTGAGTTCTCTGCAAAATTACAGACAGGGCTAAAATTCATACCAAGAATTTAAATTTAGAAAAAAAAGGGGAAGCGACACTGGAATTGAACCAAAAAAATAGAAAACTGACTGACACGTAAAGTTCCTTTTGTCAAATTTATGCTAACCTCCTCATAGGATGTAACTAAATGTTCACCATCTCATGTGAAATTTGTGCGAGTTGCTGCGGGTCTTCATTTACTCAGGCTGATTGTTGGTATAAGTATGCATCTAAGCTTCCCCCCCAAACACAACAACAAAAAAAAAAGGGGGCGGGTGATAGACCTGTAGATTTCCTTGTTTAAAATTTTTTAAATTTAGGCTACATCTTGCTAGTTTCTTTTATTTCCTCCAGAGAGCTCTCCATCATTACAGGTGGAGCTTCACTTGCAGCAAGGAATATAGAAATATGAAGCTTCGTCAGTTCATACTTGTGCAAAATAAAAAGGATGTAAGCTCATAAAAGCCTGTCATATTAGCTACTAAACGGTTGAAACAGAGACAGGAAACGCATACACAAAAAACAGAGACAGGAAACGCATACACAAAAACCATGCAGATGTTCCTCTTTCAGAAGCATCAATGCCATTAATAATTTCTTCAAAACATCACAAACATAATCCTCCTACCACTGTAAGCATCAGATACGCCATGGCGGTAGGCACTTCATGATTCTGAAAGCTCAATCTATCGATCCTACATTATCAACAACCATAGGAAGAAACCAACGCCACTACAGAAAAGACAAGACGGCCATGGAAATAAATAAAGATCTGTGAAAGTTTCATTGTAGTATTTCATTAGTATTGTATACAAAGTTTACCGAATTGTGTTCCTTCTTACAAAATAAACCTGATAATGAAGCAGACCATTACGAATGCTTACAACATCTTCCAGGATCTGTACTCTTCCTACCTTTGTAAAACAGGTGAAAAAGCTAAGCTTTGAACTCTTTACAGCATAATCAGTGTAATCAGACATTCAAGTACTCAATTTGGATAAAATGGAGCTAATCTTTACAAAATTGAGATTACAATAACATTGTAGCGATGAAAATCATTGTTTTGATGATAGAAATGTGAGTTTTGACAAGTGAGGATTGTGTGACTTCCTCCTTACATGCTTCTTCTTCTTCTTCTTCAATGTCTACATGTGCTCTGACTTCTACTTGGGCCACTTGGTGCTCTTCCTTGCCCTTGTCCCACAGCATGGATGGCCCTAAAGCCAAATGAGGAGATTAATTTGACTTGACGTTAATCTTGCAACGAGCATGGCCCTTGCCACTGTTGAAGTACTCCAGTGAGAGCACCTGAAGACTAACTATGCTCCAAAGGGAGTTGATTTAACATCTCATCATAGCATTGTGATGTGAAGTGTCTTGCCATGACAAACAACAAGACTTGATCTCACACACCTCGCCCCCCACACAAAGGGAGGCTAACAGTTTGCCATCAAAGCACGCTGCTTGCCAACATCAAACATACTTTGATCTTTGTGAAAATCTTGCAATTATAAGTCTTCTTACATTTGCTCTTGAATGTGGTCACTCTTCGCCCCTGAAATTTAGCCACGAATTTTAATTTACCCTAAATCACCTCATCAAAACATAACATAATATAATGATAAATGAAGGGGACGCCATTCAATACTAGAAATTCCAATACTAGAAATTCTTGCTTTTATCTCTACGAGTTCCCTCACTAATTGAGCGCATGGACACCTATTTTAGCAATGTTAAAACTCCCCATTGGTTCTTGATTTTAACTTCTACATTTTAAACTTAGCACTTGATGAAAATCTACACACACAGATTAAAGCATGGATGATCCAACAACCACCACTCTTTGTGCACTCACTCATGGATTGAAACTTCCTTTGTCTTTTCAGTTGAACCAGAATGAAAATCTCTCCCATCTTGCTAAATATGGCACACACACACGGGGTTAAATTTCTCTGATTCCATTACATGACTATCAAACTTACCTTTGGGATTGTTTGCTAAAAACCATAAATTTTCTTCACGGAATATACTGCATGAGACAACAATTCCGATTACTGTGCTTGAACGTTTAAGCAAGAAAATAGCTCCATAACCAAAATCTGGTGTGGTTTGAACGTCCAATTCTCACAACTTTTATGGAGCCTCATTGAAGTAAAGGTAGGATGTAACTTTAGTACGAAATTTATGCCAGACGTTGCTGGTCTTCTTTAATACTGCAACCAATCATTTGTAAAAGCAACACACCAGAGAATCAATTGAAGGAGGGGAAAAAGGATGCAGCCGATAAATTGGCATATCCACGTTTCAAGAAACATGGGGGGGGGGGGGGGGGGGGGGGGGGGGGATGCAGCCGATAAATTGGCATTTGCTCGTCTCAAGAGACATGTAAAAGTTACAGATTTTCATTCATCCTTCACCTGATTTCTCTTTAAAATTACAGATCGTGATCTCAGAGGTGCGTGGTACAGAGTTCAAAACCTGCAAGTGAGCCTGACATTAACCCTAAATGTACAGTTGTCATTTCAAAATTTCAAGTCCAAAGGATAGAATAGGTCCAAGATCAAACTTCCCCAAAAGAAAAAAAAGGGTACTACTGACGAAATAAACAACAAATAACTAAGGAAAAAAATGAGACCACTGAGATTGACGCGAAAAATACAAACAACTCTGAAATTGAAGCATAACAAAAACAAAAAACTGACTGATATCTAGACTTCCTTTTGTCAAATTTATGGTAAACCTCCTCATAAAATGTAAGCCAATCTGCAACATCTCATATGAAATTTATGCCACTTGTTGTTGGCCTTCTTTTATTCCCCAACTGATTTTTGGTAAAAGTACTCATCGAAGCTTCAAAACTTATGTAAGTTGTAACAGATTTTCATTTATCCTTAACCTGAGTTCTCTGTAAAATTACAGACAGGGCTAAAATTGATACCAAAAAGTTAAAATTTTTTCTTTTAAAAAAAATGAAGCAACACTAGAATTGAAACAAAAAATTAAAAAACTGACTGACACGTGAAGTTCCTTTTGCCAAATTTATGCTAACCTCCTCATAGGATGTAGCTAAATGTGCAACAGCTCATACGAATTATATGCCAGTTGCTGCGGGTCTTCTTTTCCTCAGGTTGATTGTTGGCATAAGTATGCAGAGCTTCAAAACTTATCCAAGTTGCAACAGGTTTTCAATTATCCTTCACCTCAGTTCTCTCTAAAATTACACAGGATTAAAAAATTGATCCCAAAAAAAAAAAAGCAGAGACATGTAGACTTCCTTGTTTAAAATTTTTAAAATTTACGCTACCTCTTGCTAGTTTCTTTTATTTCCTCCAGAGAGCACTCCACCATTACAGGTGGAGCTTCAGTTTCAACAAGGAATATAGAAATATGAAGCTTCGTCAGTTCATACTTGTGCAAAATAAAAAGGATGTAAGCTCATAAAAGCCTGTCATATTTGCTACTAAACGGTTGAAACAGAGACAGAAAACACATACACAAAAACCATGCAGATGATCCTCTTTCAGAAGCATCAATGCCATGAATAATTTCTTCAAAACACCACAAACATAATCCTCCTACCACTGTAAGCATCAGATACGCCATTGGCCGTATGCACTTCATGATTCTGAAAGCTCAATCTATCGATCCTACATTATCAACAACCATAGGAAGCAACCAACGCCACTACAAAAAAGACAAGATGGCCATGGGAATAAATAAAGATCTGTGAAAGTATCATTGCAGTATTTGATTAGTATTGTATACAAAGTTTAACGAATTGTGTTCCATGTTACCAAATAAACCTGGTAATGAAGCAGCATTACGAATGCTTACAACATCTTCCAGGATCTGTACTCTTCCTAACCTTGTAAAACACGTGAAAAAGATAAGCTTTGAACTGAGCTTTGAACTCTTTACAGCATAATCAGTGTAATCAGACATTCGAAGCTGTGCTTCCCGGAAATCTCCCCCCGAATGAAGCATAGAATTATAATTAGCCACAATTGATGACCAGTATCCTATTGTGTAGCTGTAGGTTAAGAGAATGGGCAGAGATCATACTCAGCATAACAATAGAGCGAGGCAAAATAGTCCAGTGCGTACAGAATCACTACCCTTCTCCACGGAGTGAATCTCATATGGAGCACCTCCTTGAAATGGAAGTCACATTGTGCACTTTGCCACATAATTTCATGCGGACGCCACCACAGGTAAGGACCCAGACTGAGTAGTGCCGGGGTCGAATCGCTGAGGAGCTGTACAATTCGTCTCGTCCTCATCCACACCCCAAAGAAAGGAAGCGTGCGATGCCAGAACATAGCTGTCAGAACATGCGTACATTGTTCTTAGAAATATGCAACCTTTGTCATTTTCGTCGCTCCAAATGTAACAGGAAACACGGAACTTACCAGTCATCCGGTGCTGCCTGCACAGCTCGATCATAGTAGGCCTCCGCACGATCTTGATCTTTATTCACATCCCACTGCAGCTTGGCATAGCTTGAGAGAACTTCTCCGTCGTTGGGATCTGCAAGGATCGCCCTCTCATAATACTCTTCAGCTTTCTTCACGTCACCTTTCTGGAGATCAGAGATTTCGTGTTAACTCAAAGACAGACGGGGAAACAGATAGAGGAGAACAACGTGAACACATCAACGCACGAAATCCGATATCACCCCACCTTAGCAAGAAGTTCTGCATAATTACGCAGCAATAATGGATTCCCCGGGTCTGTTTCCAACAGACTTTGAAAGTAAAATTCGCTGGACGCGGGTGCACCGGCGGGCATAGAACCAATACCACTAGCCATGTCCAGAAAGCCAAGCTGTTTGCATTCCAACTCTGTAAGTGGTCTGCATCCCTTGCTGTTGCAAACGATGGGATGTCCATCTTGTGTGACTGTTAAACTGCTGTA
Organism: Ceratopteris richardii; assembly: GCA_020310875.1. Lineage (NCBI taxonomy): Eukaryota > Viridiplantae > Streptophyta > Polypodiopsida > Polypodiales > Pteridaceae > Ceratopteris > Ceratopteris richardii. The sequence goes on along the minus strand of CM035431.1, from coordinate 23,274,334 downwards.
AGTCTCTCCATCGTTCAGTACAAGCCTATGGTCATTTTGGAGGAGGGGATTGCTGCATATGGAAAGCTCTGATGAGCACTCTCGGTTTGGGAAATGGCTTGGATGAACAGTCCCCGCCATAGGAACAAAAGAACATGCGAGATCGCCTTCGGATTGCGCTCGGCTCAGACTCGCAGGGCGCTGAATCGATTCATTTCCGTTGCCCAATCCCCCATGTGTGTGGCTGCAAATATCCTGACCTAAATGCATGCTACGAAAGATATGAGGAGACGAGGGAGAGCTCGAGGGGTAGTATGAGGAGCCATGCACACTAGGAGCGGGCTCTATAGAGTCCTTGCACACCTCAACATGAGAGAAGGTTGAACTGATCGCACCGAGGAGAGGTGCCGACGACGTACGAAGAAGCATCTTGACAGCTTTGAGGAATGATGTGTCGAAGTGCAGTCAACAGAGGAGTGAGTGTTGTGTTGCTTGTGGATCGCTTGGGGATGGAGAAGCTAGAACAGAGGTGTGTGCCTGACCGACTCACAACATATCTGTATATAAAACATAAAGAAAGCAAGAGAAGAAAAATCTGCCTTTGCTGTCGTACGCCCCACATGATGAGCAGCCGATCGGGAACACAGGTCCAAGCAGATGGTAAAGGATCCTAAACAAGTGGCTGTATCCCTGTTTTGTTTTTTTCTCTCTTCTGAGACAGGGAAAAATCTGCCATTGTTGTCCTACCGCCCACATGGCCGAGCATAGAAACCATCAGGGAACACCGTCCGCCTGAACAAGTGGCTCCATTCCGGATCTCCAAACAGGTGGCTCCATCCTCCATCCTTTTTTCTTTCACAAACAATTTTGTGATAAAAAGAAATTATGTAAAACCAGTAATGAGTTAATGGGCATGGGATGAAATAATGTCCACGTATTGTAGGTGATTTGTTTGGACACTCACCTCTATAGACTAGTGCGACCATTATGCCCTTGCAATGCCTTGTTGAAATTAGATGCTTTTGGGCAACCTTTTTCTTTTTTCTTGTAATCCTTCCGTAGTTTAACCCTTGCTTCGTGAGATACCAGGGGTCCCATGAGTATTATACCCTACAGTTGTACTTCAAACCCTAGAACATTAAGCTTCAGCAAACTTCCTTTATAAAAAAAAAGTGAGAGAGAGAGAGAAACAAAGTGAAAATGTGAGGAGCATTTGAAGTTTGTTTTAGTACTCTTGATGGTTACATAAGTTTTATTAGCTTGATGAATAGAAAATAAGAAACTCTGATTAATTGAAAAATATGGCTCGAGAAAAAGACTTTGACTTTCGTTTCTAATTGAAAACTTTCGTTTCTAATTGAAAATGACGATGCTTTCTTACATATTCATAGAGAGGCATTTGTATATATGTGTGCACACACAAAAAAAACACACGCACACACGCGGGCGCGCGCACTCACACACACATATATATATATATATATATATATATATATATATATATATATATATATATATATTTATTTGTTTATTTATTTATATTTATATATATTTATATATATGAAATTGCATTGATCCACATGGCAATGAAAAAGGTACATAGACACCTCATGCGCACACGCACACATATATTCCAACACACATGTGATTATGTACTCTTATATATATACATAAAAACTACATGCAAATAGAACAAACATATACATGAAACATATTTACATGCACAGTACATGCACACTCAAGACTCCCATTAAACGTAAACATATTTATATCCATTATAGAAAACACACATACATCACATGTATATGAACTCATTTACACATAAATACTTTAGGTACGATTATGTGCATGATCATACACTCACGTGTGCCTTCTTTGATCACACGTATAAATACATTTGTACATATAAAGTCATGCTTATAATCGTAATATGTACATACACACATTGTTACCAGTCACGGTGGACTAAGCCATCAAGGAAGCATGCAAAATAGAGTCAATCACGGTGGACTAAGCCATCAAGTAAGCATGCAAAATAGAGTCAAAGACAAGAGAGTGAGAAAGATGAACAATGAGGATTGATAAGACACATAAGACAATGCAAACTTGACAACCAATAGGTTCATCTACATTTTTTTCGAATCAACCATGTATTCAATAGTGATTTTCATCATTACACATGATTGTAATTATTCATTTTTGGTGGGTTCAAACTCCATTTGTTCAAACCGAGGAGTTTTGAGCTTGAGAAATGTTAGAAGAAGCCACATATCATTTTTCATAATTTTTAGACCTCGTTTGAACCCTCAAAATAGCTTAAGAACCTAATTTTTAACTAGGCCCAACACTAGGTTTGAATTAGTCCAAACCTAGTCTAAAAACTATAAAAATGATTAGAGAGCTCATTCTAAAGGAGAGCTTGTTTGGGATTTAATCTTGTATGAACTTGATTGTATCTTGAAATTAGAGAAACACAAGATTCCATTATTCCACTCTTTGTCTTGCTTTGTATGCACATGTGTGTGTATGTGTATGTGTGTGCGTGTTTCTCACTCATGCACTTGTGCATTCCACTAGCTCACGGTCATCATATCATCCTCATGTCTCTATAGGTTGACACTTACGAGGTTGACCTCCTCGTGTTGGTTATCACCATTGTGCTAGAGTGACACCAAATTTGGCACTGTTGTCGAGGAGTGAATTTTGAGGACAAGCATGTGATGGTAAGACATAGAGTCTTGACATTGGAATCGTAGGTAAGTAGGAAATTTTTGTATAATTATGGTTCAAAGTGGTTAAAGATATGGGTTTTGAGGGTCCAAAACGACTTGGAGAACCCTTCGATTCTATTGGGAAACCCTTGGGAAAGTGTCTCCAAGAGTGTGGTTTGAACCCTTGAGTTATTTGGATCTATTTACTCCCAATTGAAGGGTTTTGACCCTTAGGATTGATATTTCCTAAGGGTATGGTATTTAACCCTTACAGAGGGCTCTCAAGCCTTGAGATTTGTACATACAAGCTTGGGAGAAATCCTTTTAGAATCCATGTGAGGGCCATTAGATTCTATCTAATTTCCAAGGTTAGAAGACCTTGGATTAGATACCATGTGGAAAGGACACTTGGAAAGCTCTCCTCACATTTCCTCCCTTGGCCTTGAGGTATATATATGGGTGGAGTTGGATGGGTGGATACCATGTGAGGGCCATGAGATTAATGTGATTTCCAAGGTTAGAAGGCCTTCGATTAGAATCCATGTGGAAAGGACACTTGGCAAGCTCTCCTCACATTTCCTCCCTTGGCCTTGAGGTATATATATGGTGGGAGTTGGATGGGTGGATACGTGCTCTCTCTTACTTGAGATAGTCTTGCTAGTTGATTTACTTGTTGGTGGAATATAGTTTCACAACATTAATATCATGAGCTAGATTATTTTCCTTTTCATTGCATGAAGCTTGAGGTTTCTGAGAGACGATCCGTGAAGCGTGTCCTTTAGATGAGTTCACGAGCATTCTAACCCATATAGCATCTCGAAACTTGTAGTTCTTTTAGAGCAAAATAATTTTTTGTGTGACCCCCTACTTAGAGGGCTTGGAACTTGTAGTTCTTTTAGAGCAAAATAACTTTTCGTGTGACCCCCTACTTAGAGGGCACTGCGCACGCCCATTGCATCGGTGGTTTTGCCATGCAATATACGAGCGATATGCACACAACACTTGGAAGAGAATAATCCCAACAGCGGCACAGACGGCTCCTTCTTCGAAAAAGCTCGCCAAGTCTCACACAGATGTGCGTCAGGAGAAGTTTCTTGCCTCTTCTGGTTATTTACAAAAACTCATGCGCTCTGGATCTTATAGAATGTCGCATGAAGTTTAACTTGCTATGTCGGATAATGTCTCTTCGTAGCCACCGTCCACTTCAAGGATCATTTTAGCCTCCATCCTTACGTATATTCGCACCATAGGGAGCTTCTACCTAAGCGCCAAGGGAGTGAGAGGTTTTGTTCCTCATTCTCTCTGCCTTAAAACTCTACCTATTCGCAAGCACAACATGCATTACGTAAGCATGTGATGGATGCCCATACATGTTCAAGCGCATGATGGAGGACAAAATGAATGGTAAGAGGAAGCGTGGAACTTGAAGATAACATGTGTGGCTTCATCAATTTCAATTTCTACGAAGGAGAAATTACAAAGCTAAGTATTTTAAATATTCTTTGAGTTCATGATAAATCATGACATAAAAAGAATGCATGTGTCATAATACATATCTTACTTTTGTAAGATCGTGGATTTAGGAAAATTATCCATTAAGCATTGGCATGCATTCAATATGCATAGCGTCCAATCTATATATGATTATGGTATTTAGGGAATGAGTTTAGAACGCATATCTTATAAGATTTGCTAGCAAAAAGCCCATAAAAAAAAATGGCATGGATTAAATTGGCACTAGACTCATGTCATATGAGATGGAAGTATGCATTTAAGCATAAGCGTAGATGCATGTTCGGGCATACAAGTAAGTATGTATATGCCCAAGGAAGTAGTTTAAAGGTGCAATGGACAAACATTGCAAAGTCAAATTTGAAGTATCCAAATGGAAAAGCTTCCTCCTTCATGGAATCAAAGGACGGACATAGCAAAAATGAAGGTAAGTGCCATTTTCATTTCCATTTGCCTCTTTGACCATGCTAAAGGTAATACATATAGAGATGCATTTTAAATGAAATTGGTGGTCCATATACATTTGGAAAGATGCATAAGTTTAATCATTTGTATGACAAACTAGAGGCATAATTAAATGGAAAAAGCTTTCTCATTACCATGAAAAATATTGACCACCTAAATATTGTTAGAAAATGCATATAGAATGTTCATTATTGCATGGGATGAACATGAATGGTAACCAAAAGCATGTATTTATGCATTTAATGGAGTTCTAAATGGGAATTCCATGTAAGCTTTAAGGAGAGGTTCTATATTTGGACCTTATGCATGATACGCATCTTTTGAGCAAAGATTTATCTGTTCTTAGCATACATTATGTATGCATAGATTCAATCATAGGCATGGGTTGATGGGACATGAGATAGAAGTAAGTTAAGCAAGTTTAAAGTTTAAGTTAGAAAATGAATTCTTTGTGTAAAGTCAAAAACATAAAATCTTAATGGTATCTTGATGTTATGTAAATCAATAGCCATTAACTTTTATGCTTTTTATACGTTGGCTTAATCCAAAAGCCAACAAAATTTATTATAGATACAAAAACCTTAAGCTTTGAGTTCTATTTATGAACCCGGAAGTTCCATAATACCCATGGCGTGCCTGATCAGCAAGGCCAAGGACTTATGTTACAAACTAAGGAATGTTACCCATAAGATAGTGGTGATAAGAAATTGGATTGAAAGACATCCAAAAGAGAAATTAGAAGCCTATATGAGACCCTACACACATAGGGTAATTTTCCATTGTGAACGATGTTAAGAAGTTCATAGGAACTTCAACATCTGATCATTGAGGACAATGATCACACTAAAAGGGGGAAGAGAATGTCGTAAAATGACATATTAGGGAAAAAATGGTCAAACCATTTTACCCTTTTAAACGTTCATTTCTTCCCCAATAAGCTTTTTCCTTCATTGACAAGAGGTAGGATCCATTTGGAGCTTTGAGAAAATTGCTTCAAGAGTGAATAGTTGTAACTCATTACGCATATCTAGAGAAGAGGGAGATTAAATGGTTTAAAGAAAGAGTCTTAAGACCTCTACTCCAAAATATGCTCTATGAGTAAAAAAACAATTTATCAAGATGGTTAAAAAGGTAACCATTGAGCAAAGCTTATGATTCACTATATCCTTTGATATAGATGCCTACTTATGTCAATAGATAATATCTAGTATGAGAATACTAGCTCTATTATCTAATGACATAAACAAAGATAACTTTGATTACATCTGATCAAGGAAATAATTCAATGAAAGCTCAATTTTCAAAGTCTTTTCAAGAACAAATCAAGACTCTGTAAGAATGTAACTTACAAAGATTTTGATTACATTTGATAAGACTAAAATGAATGGAATTTAATCCCTGAGTAAAAGCTAAAATTGTCTACACTAAGGTGAGATTGTAAATCCGATAGTATGGAACATCTAGGTTTACAATATCACTTAAGTGGGTTCAGTGGTATGGGACACTGAACTTAAGGATAATGGAAGCTTAAGCTCAAGGATATTTGAGAGTTTCTTTTAATCAAGGATTGTGCATAAATGAACCTCCCATTTGGATAGGAAATTAAATGAACATCAATTTCCTACAATTTTCGAGGACAAAAACTCCTTAAAAGGGGGAAAGAAAGGTATCATCAATATGATACTTCTAAGAAAAAGCTATTCCTTAAATCTTTCATGAAAGTTAAGGAGTCCATTGGTTGTCCAAGTACCTAAGTGTGTTTGAGTTAAATCTCAAACAAAGTAAGAACCATATATGCAAGAAGGGAATTCATTAAAGAATTCTAATTTGGCAAGTAAACTAAGATAAGATAGCCAAAGACTTGAAGCATATTTAGATTAGGGTATTTAAGAATGGATAAAGATGGATCTTTGGATCGATAAGCATGGCAACTCGCTTAAGTCAAAAGGGTGACATATAATTGTTGATCCCTAAAAGGAGAATAGTTATGGTTTCAAGAACATCAACATGATGTTGAAGACTTAAGCAAGGATATCAACTCATGAAGGTATGAGCTGAAGATCCCAAGAAAATCCCATGTGTAAATATTATTGAAAAAAGGGATCTAAAGGAGAAAAGACTTGATCTTATCTCATGTTAAATGATTTAGAGGAATTTTGAGAAAGCCAAGTGACCTAACTTGGTCAAATATATCTAACCCTTTATGGTTGGATAATCCAAGTGGCCTACATGGGTCAAAAAGATCAAACCCTTTTATAGTTTGATACCACGTAAAGTTCAAAGGTCAACCTAAAGAGACCTTTGAATTAATTGATATTAGACTTAGAAACCTTAGTCTTTTCTCTCATAAAAATGATGCCAAGGAGTTATAAGATGGAATTTATGATCATGGTAAATGATCAAAGAGCATTGAAAAGATAAGGGCAAAGAAGGTGGAAACATTAAGGATGTGGTTCTATGGATTGGAGAAAGAAATCACTGGTATGGGACAGTGAGAACTAACTCCCATTGAGATTTTTCTCTGATGGCCAGAGAGAAACTAGGCTCAAGATCCAATAGAAAACATCACGATAAGCCTTAAAGATAATACCATTTAGATTAAGGTCTTAGGTTCATTATGAGGTGTAGAAATGTACCTCCTTGAACCAATTTAATACACCTGGTTGTATGAATGAAAGGGTAAATAGAATGAACATGACATTTACCCTAGAAAACGCTATCCTTTATCCTCTTAAGCAGATGCACTTTTCTTAATAAAATGCATAGTCAAATTTTATAAGGAACAATAAAGGATAAGTAAGAGGGGAAAGAATTTTGGGAGTTTACCAAGTTAAACTCCAAAAGTAAAGTCAAGACTATTCAAGTATAATAACCTTGAATGAAAGAATGATCTGTAAAAGATCTTCTTGTGAATCTTTGGTGAGAACAAGTGATTCAAGAATGTTCCTAGCAAGATATGAGATATGATGCCTAGAAACAGGTATCTTTCTTGCAAGTCCTTGGAACTAAAGCTGCAAAACTTGAATCATCCTAACTCTATCCAATAGAAAACCTAGAGGGTATCTTGATGGCTTGATAAAATATTGTTACTCAATTTTGAGGATTTGAAGGAATTGGTTTATTAAGATTTATTTCTCTTTGCAAAGCTTTGGTGACCTTCGAGGTTATTACACATAACTATTTAAACCATAGTTGGTTCAAGATAGTTAGTACTGACTCTCATTGGAAGAACAAGGCTAAGGTAAGACGAACAAAGAACATGATAGAGACATAGGAGAATGGTCTACGTCCAAATAATTCCAATTCCTAAAGTCATCTTTGGATCTAAGTATTGAATGTCAAAGATCTTCCAAAAGGAGTTAAACTATGCAAGAACAAATAAATGTTCCAAGGTTTAATGGAGGATGATCAAGATCAGGATCCACGAATAGAAATGGACTTTCAAACTTGGGTGTATTATCCATCACTCATAATCCTTGAGCATTATGTTTCAACAAAAAGTGGGATGAATGATATAAGTCCACCTAACTTGCCTAAGATAGTATTTCTTCTCATTTATTAAGCATGTTTTGGCAGGGACTTACTAGAGCCACTTTGCTAAGTTCATATCTTTAGCTAAGTCCTATCAAATACAAATAAAGTATATTTGTATTTGAAAAGGACTATAAAAGAATAAGTTAAGTTTAGAACATCTGAAGATTCCTCTCCTTTCTGTTGAAAGTGGAAGATAAATATAGTATCTGGCCCTTTCAAGATAGAGATAGGATCTCTATCATAGAATCCTAAAATTATAAATTTCTAGAGAGGTACAAAGTGTGCTGAAATGTATTATTTTATGGAGCTCAAGGTTTGTGAAAGTGCCAAAAGAAAAAGACCATCAAAGAAGTCCACCCTTTTCACTAGTCCATAGGTACAAGACATGCATGTACATTCAAATGGACTACGGGAAAGTTATTTGGGCAGGGATAAATGTGAGGAGAGCTTTCCAAGTGTCCTTTCCACATGGATTCTAATCCAAGGCCTTCTAACCTTGGAAATCACATGGAATCTCATGGCCCTCACATGGATTATGAAAGGATTTCTCCCAAGCTTGTACGTACAAATCTCAAGGCTTGAGAGGCCTCCCTAAGGGTTAAATACCATACCCTTAGGAAATATCAATCCTAAGGATCAAAACCATTCAATTGGGAGTAAATAGATCCAAATAACTCAAGGGTTCAAACCACATTCTTGGAGACACTTTCCCAAGGGTTTCCCAATAGAATCCAAGGGTTCTACAAGTCGTTTTGGACTCAAAACCCATGTCTTTGGCCACTTTGACCCATAGTTATACAACATTCTTCCCCCCTTTAACATTTTCGTCCTTGAAAATGTGTTGGTATAATATGTGAAGTATTCCCTTGTGCACCATGATCTATACTCTGAGCATGGTCATCTTTCTCTTTAGATTCATTTCTTTGCATGCCTAGTGAAAGGCACTAAGTAGCCTATCTTGGAGGCATTGGTTCTCAAAGTAGGAGCGAGCCTTTTGAGTGAGATAAATTGCATTAGGAAGGTCTCATAATATATTCTAAATATGAAAAATCATTGGATTTCATTCTTCAAGATCAAAGAATCATTAGTTTGTGTGAACGAAGGTATATGTGAGCATACCTTTGAGACCACCTATGGTTTAAGCTACATAAGAGAGGAGTATATTCTTCCATCAATAGTATCAGATAATTTTGACACATATGGAAACTCAAAGAGGATGAGAAAAAACCATTGAAGGACTCGAACAAAGGTGAGTTATTGATTCAAGTGCAAAGACACACAACCAACTTAAGAGAAGTCTATTCGTGAAGAAGCAAGGCATCTACCCCATGCGTTTTGGTACTTTTGAAGTACAAAGGTAAAGATATTGATATTTTTCATTCTTCTTGAATCAAAGAATTCTAGAAGAGTACATTAGAGCACATTATGTCAAAATATAGCATTTAGATTGGAAAAAGAATAATAACAATTATCAGCCATGAAAGTTGAGAATGTCTGTCTTGCTTATGGGAAAAGGTTTATGGGGTCTTATTGGTGGTACAGAAGTTATACCTCACTTGGGTGAGAATCCAACTCTTGACTAGTTGAGGATATTCAGAGAGTGGATTGAGAGAGATAAGAGAATTATTTTCGTCTTATCCAAGCATGTTGCTATGAAATGATAGGGCATATACAAGATCTTGACACTTCAATGAAAGTATGGGACACTCTATAAAGACTATAATCCACTTCAACCAAAGCTAGGAAGATTCAATTGAAGAATGAACTCGATAACTTGAGGAAGATACCTAGTAGCAATATCAGTTACTACATTTTGAAGATCGAAGAAGTGAGTGATGAATTGGGATCCATAGGGTACCACATACATGATAATGACCAAGTTTCATACACATTAAATGGGCTTAGAGATGATGAGAAGTGGTACACACCGCAACAAAATGGTGTAGCAAAAAGGAATAATAGAAACATTGTAGATTGTGCTAGGGCTATGATGAAGGAAATGAGGATGCATAATTGCTATTGAGCTAATGAAGTAACCATTGCAGTATACATCATGAAAAGAGCACCCATATCAAGTATACATGGTACAAAGCCTTATGAAGCTTGGTAAAATAGAAAACTAGGTGTATTACACTTGAGAGTGTTTGAATATACTTGCTATGTGTTAATTCCAAGTGAATTAAGGAGCAAACTTGATGATAGATAAGAAAAATATGTATTCATAGGGTATGCATATTAATATAGATGTTATAACCCCACAACAAAGGAGCTAAAGGTGTCAAGGGATTTTGGATTTGATGAGCCTTTACCTTGGTGTTCTTCATATCCATCTATGCCAGCAAATGAAGATGAAGAAGGGAAGAATTCAAGAGAAAGTGAAGAACCAGAAAGCATAGTTCTTAGTGAACCAAAGGATTTGAGTAAACACTCATCATGCAATGGAGGAATTCCTACATCAGACCAGCTTAGTGATGTAAGGAGCAAGGGAAAAGTTAAAATCATAGAGATAGAAGAAGATGAAGAATTATGGATCGAGTTGAATCTAGACCATCATGCAAAGAAGGGGGAGAGTTCAAAGGTCAACAACAAATATCCAAATCAATGGAATGGTGAGATAATAATTTTTTATAGCTTAAGGTATCTAGTTGAAAGACTTATCTATGATTCATTCATTGCTAGACACTATGCATATGTGAATAAAGTTGTTGAAGAACCCACATGCTTTGAAGAAGCCAATACATGTAGGGAACAACAAGAAGCCATGGAGGAGGAGATCAAACCTTTGGAAGAAAATGACACTTGGATATTAATGCCAAGGAAGAAGGATATGAAGGTCATTGGAAACAAGTTGCTTTATAAGGTAAATAAGCATTCACATTGTAGCATTACTAGGTATAAGGCTATGCTTGTAGCTAAAGGTTTTCCTTAGATATATGGAGTGGATTATGAAGAAACCTTTAGCCATGTGGCTAAGATGAATAACATCACAACAATTATTGCAATTGCAATGAGAAAGCATTTGAAGATTTATCCACTTGATGTGATGAATGCCTTTCTAAGTGGAGTGCTAGAGGTGGTAGTATACAGAGACCAACCATTAGGGTTTAAAGATAAAATCAGATATGATTAAGTTTTCAAGTTAAAGAAGGAAATATATGGTCCTAAGCAAGCCCCAAGGGCATGGAATCAAAGGCTTATTAACTACTTGATCAATTGTGGATACAAACAAAGCAAAGCAGATCCATCATTATTCTACAAAAGAGAAGTTGAAACATCTGTCTACTTATGTGTGTATGTACATAACTTGATCATTATAGGTGATCATGAAGAAGACATCAAGGACATCAAATAAAGGCTTGAGAAGGAGTTGAAGATCTCACACATTGGAGATCTAAGTTATATCTTAGGTATTGAAGTCTTATATAAAGATAAGGGTATCTAACATATATGTAGAGAAAGTACATCTTGGATGTATTAAAGAAGTATGGACTCATAGGTTGCAAACAATTGATCAACCCATTGGAAATAAGTATGAAATTAAATTCAACGGAAGGTAATGAATGACTCTCTTCCCAACCATATGCCTCTATATATAGCTCTCTCTAGGGGACTGCCTGCTTGGGCAGGAGGATACTAACCATCCATGTGTCAGCTGTAGGAGAAAAAATCACTAATTGGACATATATTTGAAGGTCAAAGCTTTAGAAGAAAACCACATGCCTATGTGAAGGGACAAATTGATAAGCATATTATATTTGTAAAGTTAGTTCACTTTACTGCTAGAAGTTTTTTAAAAGTCACGAGATTGAGAAATACTATATAAGTTAGTTTGTATCAACTAACGTGAAGATGAAGACAATGAGAGAGTGAGTTAGAACTCATTTTGTATGATTGAGAATAGTCGGGCTTCTCTGCGTGAGAAAGCATTTGTGCATTTCTGAGGTTTCATAGTTATGAAAAGAGTTAATTAAACTTCTGTGTATAAGTCTTCTTCTTCCATCTCTAGAGTTTGTCTTGTGTGAAATGATTTCAAAAGTTGAAGTTTTCCAAGCAAGTCGATGGCTAACATCGAGTTTGTGTTGATAAGTCCTTGTTTTATTCTTTAAGTGTTATGTACTGCTAGAACTTCTTAAAAACATGAGGTTTGTGGAGCAACTCGATGCCTGGCATCGAGTTTTAGCATAAAGTCGATGCTTGGCATTGACTTCCCACATAAAAGTGGCCTTGATCATATTTGTGTTAAACACGCCTATTTCAGGAACAAAAAAGTGGCTGAAAAAGCACAAAGTTGATGTCTTGCATCGAATTTTGATTGCGAGTTGATGTTTGGCATCGACTTTTGGTTGCAAGTCGATGCTAAGCATCGAATTTTCATTTTTAGACAGTCATCTTTACTAAAAGAGGCAAAATTTCTAGTTTTGGGAAGTCATATAGGGTGATCTTGTGAAGGCCATAACTTGAATTCTAGAGATCCATTTCTTGCAAACAATAGCTTCTTGGAAAGCTCTGCTCTTCTACTTTCATCCACCAAAAGAGCTTGTTAGAAATAATAGTTATGCTAAGAAAAATTAGCAAAATACTAAAGGTATGCCATTTCAATGACTAGAAATTTTTGAAGAAGTAAAGTTCTTGGCTTTTGCTATCATTTCTCCAAGTTTGGAGTGGCAATGAGTTAACGGTGACCATAGAGGTTGTCTAGTGTCACATTATTTCATTTCTTGTGATGTTTCATACATCAACAAGTGGTATCAGAGCAGAAAGGTTCTCGAGAGCAGAAGGTGGCAAAGGTACGAGAGGTTTTGTAAAGTTTTCCATTAAAGTTTGAAAGGTGAAGCATTTGAAGACACAAGGCATCAAAAGGTTACTTCAAACGTATCTTCATACACAAAGAACTCCAAAAGGTATTATCCTTTATCCTTTAAGCTCACAGGTTGCACTAGAAGGAAAGGAGTATGGCATATCATATGCCATTGAAAAACTGGACAGAGATAATTACCCCGCATGGGTAATGAGAATGGAAGCCTTAATTATGAGTAAGGATCTCATGGTATATGTAATAGGTGAAGAAGAGAAGACGGTATTTGAAGATGAAAGCTGACCAAAGAAAGAAGAACTTGATGCTTTAAAGCATTGGCAGAAGAAGGATGCAAGTGCAAAAGCTTACATCTACAATACAATCTCAGATCATTTGCTACCACACATTAGAGGATTGGAATCAGTTGAAGATATATGGAATGCATTGGAATATCATTTCTAAAGTACTACCAAAGCAAGGAAAGCAAGTCTATGGTGAGAATTTACAACATTCAAGAAGAAGCCAAGTCAAAGTATTAGTGATTATGTCAGACATTGGTCTACAGAGACCATTCCATGTGTGTGTGGGACGAGGGCTAGTTGCCAAGGTCCTAAGCTCGGGGGTATATCCTAAGGTATTTGATGGTTAGTGGGGATGAGTGTTGCATGCTGGCCACATGGCGATGCTAGAACATTCCAGATCGCTGCTATTTCAGATACAAGAGGATATAAATGGATGGGAGGAGAGTGGCACACACATCATTCGCATGTCTTCTTTGAGGAAAGCCTCACACTTGAGAGCTAGTTCTTGTTGAGCTATTTTGAGAAAAAAAAATCTCGCGCATGCTTTTTGGGGGTTTCTACGAGTGTCGTCGTCCGTTCGGTTTTTGGCCTTCTCCATCGTGTGTTAAGCGATTCTCGAGGTCAGAAGTCGTCTCTAGCAGGAATTCCGTGGCGCAAACGGCTTCACGTGCACGTGCCCCGCCTCTAAGCCTCGGCAGGATAACCACACAGGAGCTCGTGAGAACCTCCTCTTCAGGGATCAGCGAAGACATACCCCTTCAGGAGCGCTGCCGGCGCAGTGGGACAGGAAGACCATTTGTTTTTTTTTCCTCTATTATTTGAAAGAAGCAGAAGTTCGTTCCATCTTGTTTGTTTTCGATGCAGACGCAGAGGTCTGAGTGATGGCCACGAGAGCTTTTTGATCACAGGCCTACAGTCTTGCTGTTGTAACAGAACTCCATATATAATTAAATTTGCTTTCCATGTGGGATTAATAACCCATGCACGCGCGCCCTCTGTCCTGACGAAAGACCAATTTCGAAAAACAATTTCTTTGAAAGCCATCGTCAAGAGCTTGAGTATTTAGAAATTTGGTTTTATCTAAGCTCACCAAAATAGCTAAATTGGCCATAACTTGGTCAATCCTTACCCAAATTTGGAGTTCTTGGGCTTGTTAGAAAGCTCTCTCAGAGATCTTTCCAGAGAGTGGCTATAAGCCATATTTTGGGTTCAGTTTTCACCTGCAACAGAGGTTAGAAGTGAATTTTTCTTTATTGAATACCTTCAACGAAGCACTTTTTGAAGATTTGTGCGATCTACGAGCAAAAGGGATTCGATACTCTACCCGTAGCTTTTCAATTGGACGCTTCAACAATATCAAAGAAAATCGAAGATAAGTATTTAGTCAATATTTGCTTAATTATTCTCTTGATTGTGCATATTAGAACTATTTTTGCATTACGTGTAGTACGACGTAATTAGAGCGTAAATAGAGATGTATGTTCGATGCTTGAGCTTTTCTTACAGGTGGTAAGTATCGGCAGGTATCGACCAGAAAAATATTTTGATTGAGGGCCTGTAGTGCCCAACAGCATATTTGGAAAAGTTTTCTATTGCAGGTGTTCGAAGATAAAAAGAATAGATCGTGCCTGCCGGAACATGATTTATGCTTGACGTGTTTTATTTTCTTCGAAATTATTTCGGATTTCATAGTGACACCGTTAGGTTGTCGAAATTTCTAAAAATTAGTATGCATGTGCATTAAAGTTTAGAAAGTATATTAAAGTTTCTTTCTATTGTTTTTTTCTATTTAGAAAAAGCTTTGACTGGTTCTTTTTTCCGCTTGCCAGTAGTATTTACGTTTGTTTAGTCTTAAAAAAAGAAAAAACAGAAAACCAAAAGAAAAAAAAGTTTCTTGCCTAGCATGGAACCCGAACCTTCATCACCTGTTAGGACAGAATCCATTATGCCTGAACCTCCAGTTGATCCAATTCAAGCCATGAACAATAGAATTTTATCCTTAGAAAGTTCTCTTCATGATATCTTGGAACACGTGCGTGGTTCTAAGAAAGAAGAAGAGCCGCTTGATTCTGATTTTCCAGAAATGGAGGTAGATGCTCCAGATGAGCATCAAACTTCAAAAGTCATTAAAGATAGCGTCTTACTTAGAGAAGCCAGATGGCAGCTTAAGAATCTTAAGCCGCCAAGATATCATGGCTCAAATAGCTTTAGGACTGCTGACGTGGTTGAGTAGTGGCTCAGCAAGTGGGAACAGTGTTTCTGTCTGTGTCATATCACCGATGATAGGCACAAGATTCAGCAGACCACTTATAATCTTATGGATGTCGCACATAGGTGGTGGCGAAACTATCCGACCATTAGTGAGAAAGGAGCGGTGTCAGTCTTTGGCACAGGCCAGAGAGAAACTATCCGACCATTAGTGAGAAAGGAGCGGTTTCAGAGAAACTATCCGACCATTAGTGAGAAAGGAGTGGGACTCAGAGAAACTATCCGACCATTAGTGAGAAAGGAGCGGTGTCAGTCTTTGGCACAGGCCACAGAGATGGCCTTAGTTTATAAGGATGGCCACAGGAGCACAGGTTCCCAGGGCCAGAGATCCCCATGGACTAGGGTTAGCCGACCGTTCCATACTTCGACTCCTGGTTCGGTCAGTGCACAGCCTTCTAGGGAGGCTAAGCAGGTGCACATGATCCAGACAGTCTCAGGAGGTAAGAGAAAAGTGTCAGCTTTGGCTGAGAGGGCATATAACCGATCCATTATTACCCCTTAGCAGAAAGAGAAGGCAATGAAAGAGGGTTTGTGCTATGGATGCTTAGGACAACACTTATATAAGGATTTTTCTAAAAAGAAAAAGATAGCAGCCACCATAGTCATAAATCCGACTTAGGCAGGGGGTGGGAGTGACGATGAATTTGGGGATCCCCCATCTCCATTATCATCTCCCATAGTGGCCATGACGGTCACTAAGAAGGTTCTGACTGTGCCAGATGCTGTGCTGTCGCCAGTGGCACAGAAAGGATACCGATTCCTAGATACGGAGCTTATTGTTATGAGAGGAGTCGGGGGAGGACAGCCTGTCAAGGTACTCTTCGACACAGGTTCGACTCATAATGTTATTAGTTCCCGATTAGTCAAGAGGTTATGCTTAGATACGGTACAGTCAGATTATACTTATATCGTAGAGTTAGCTGACGGGAAGGGAACTGAGACTTGGGATAGACGAGTAGTTGATCTTCATATCCAGATCCAGTCCTATGAGGACAAATTGGATTTTGAGATAGCAAGATTAGCTCGATTCGATATAGTTCTTAGTAAGAAGTGGCATGCAAGGAAGAAACCAGTCATTGATTTTGCTTCGCATGTGTATCAGTTTGAGCATGAGGGAAGGAGATTACTGATCCGTGGAGAACCAGATCTCCAAGAGATGCGATTAGTGACTGCTACCAAGTTGCTCAAAATTGATTGTAAGTATATCTATTTTCTTTATTTCATGTATTTATCGTATGTTGAGATGGATTCATGCAGTCATGGAGACTCTAGTTGGAATGCTCCAGCACTTTCAGCTAAAGTGAGAGTAGAATTCCAAGAGATGTTTTTAAAGGAATTACCATCAGGTTTGCCTCCTTGCAAGAATATAGAGCATAGAATCGAATTGGTACCAGGAGCGAGCCCGACCGCTCGACCACCATTTCGAATGAGTGCAGGAGGAAAATGAAGTCTGCAAGGTCATGGACGAGTATCTTCAAAAAGGGCTGATTAGACCCAGTTATTCACCCTTTGTCGCACCAGTTCTTCTTGTGAAGAAGAAGGATGGATCTTATAGGATGTGTGTCGACTATCGAGCACTCAATAAGATCACTATTAGACACAGATATCCTATGACCCGGATTGATGATCTTTTGGATGCTCTAGGTGGAGCCATTGTATTTAGTAAGATAGATTTAAAGAGTGGCTATCATCAGATTAGAGTAAAAGATCATGATGTACATAAGACAGCTTTCAGAACCCGTTTTGGTCATTATGAGTATTTGGTCATGCCTTTTGGTTTGACAAATGCTCCAGCTACATTTATGATGTTAATGAATGATATCTTAAGACCTTTCATAGGAAAGTGTGTTATTGATTTCGTGGATGATTTGCTAGTGTATAGTAGAACTGTGCATGAGCATGAAAATCATTTAAGGTTTGTGTTGAATATTTTAAAAGAAAATAAGCTGTATGTAAATCCAGAGAAGACACAGTTGTTTCTTCCGAGGATAGACTATCTAGGGCATGTGATTTCAGCCGATGGGGTTCAGATGGATCCCAAGAAGGTATCAGTTATTTTAGCATGGCCTACTCCTCAGGATGAGGAGCAGTTACGGTCATTTTTTTAGGACTTTCCGGTTTCTATCGGAAATTCATCTCTTCATATTCGTCGATAGCAGCATCTATGACGAACTTGCTTCAAGGCAAAATTCCATTTGCATGGAAGCAAGAGCAGCAAGAGAGTTTTGATACTCTGAAACAAGCTGTTTCAGAGGCTACTATACTCAAAGTGGTGGATCCTCAGAAACCATTTGAGTTAGAGACTGATGCTAGCGGCACAGCCATAGGCGCAGTCTTAAGTCAAGATGGCAGGTCAATAGCTTTTGAAAGTAAGAAGTTAAGTAGTACACAACACAATTGGCCTGTGCATGAACAAGAGTTGTATGCAGTGGTGCATGCACTTAAAGTTTGGAGACACTATCTTTATGGTGCAGACTTTAAGGTATTCACAGATCATCATACACTCAAGTATTTCTGTAGTCAGCCAGATCTTCGAGGCCGACAGGCTCGTTGGGCTGAGCTCATGCAAGAATTTCACATGGAAATCTTGTATAGAAGAGGCAAAGAAAATATAGTAGCTGATGCATTATCTCGAATAATGTATCAAATGAGCTTTACAATTTTAGAAAGCTCATTGCTTCAAGAAATTAAGGAAGCACAGGTGGAAGATCCACATTTGTTACAGATAGTTAGAGCCATTAGTAATGACTCTATTTTAGGAGACAGGACAGTTCCAGCTGTTTCTTCTTTTACGAAAGCAAACAAGTCCATTCCGTATTCCAATTTCTCACAGGAGAATGGAATAGTGAAGCGGAAAGGAAAGGTTTGTGTGCTAGATTCCCGGGATTTGAGAAAGAAAGTCATGCATGATAACCATGATGTTCCCTGCGTAGGACATCCTGGTGTTGACAAGACAATACAGCTTGTTAGATGAACATTTTGGTGGCCTGGATTAGCCAGAGATATCCATACTTATGTTCAATAATGCTTTATGTGTCAAGTCAACAAAGCAGAAAGGGTAAAGACACCAGGTCTTTTACATCCTTTACAAGTTCCAGATCATAAGTGGGATAGTATATCCATGGACTTCATAGTGGGGTTACCGCGGACCCAAAGGAAGCGGGATACAATCCTAGTTGTGGTAGATAGACTGAGCAAGATGGCTCATTTCATACCCACGCAGGAGACAATAGAAGCTCCACAGGTAGCGGAGTGTTTATCTAGAATGTCTTCAGATTGCATGGGTTACCTACATCCATAATCTCAGATAGGGATGTCAGATTTACAGGACACTTTTGGAAGTTTGTATTTGACAAACTGAAAGTGTCACTAAAAATGAGTAGTGGTGATCATCCACAGACAGATGGTCAAACCGAGAGGGTCAACCAAATTCTAGATGATATGTTGAGGGCATATGTGTCTGAGAGACAGACAGATTGGGATAGTTATTTGCCATTAGTAGAGTTTGCTTATAACAATAGACCTCACAAGGTGACTGGGATGTCTCCTTTTGAGATGAACTATGGCATGAATCCCACTGCTCCCAGTACCATAGGAATGCCTAAGAAATGTCCTAGTGCTTCTGAGTTCTTAGCGAATCTCCAAGCAAACCTTGAAATAGCTAAAGCCAAGATGCAGCAAACAGCTGATAGAGCCAAAGAGTATGCTGATAGGAAAAGATCTCCTAGATCGTTTGAGAAAGGAGACCGAGTCTTCCTTCAGGTACCGGCTAGATCTACTTCATTGTCCACAGGAAAGTGTAGTAAACTATCACCAAGGTATTTTGGACCTTGGAAGATAGTAAAGAAGTTGAGTGATGTTGCATACCGATTAGAATTTCCTCCAGATTGCAGAGTCCATCCAGTGTTTCATGTCAGTAAACTAAGAAAGTATATATCTAGGGAGGATAATCTAATAGAGGGTATTGTTTCTTTGCAGGAAACCGATAGAGAAGATCATTCTCCAGACAGAATACTAGATAGGAGACAGAAACAGTTAAGGAATCGTGTCATCCAAGAGTATCTAGTAGCCTAGAGAGGATTACCACTTACTGACTCTACTTGGGAATCAGCAGCTCTGGTTCGCAAGTACTTTCCCTCATTGATCATTGAGGACAATGATCTTTAGAAGGGGGAGAGAGTGTCAGACATTGGTCTACAGAGACCATTCCATGTGTGTGTGGGACGAGGGCTAGTTGCCAAGGTCCTAAGCTCGGGGGTATATCCTAAGGTATTTGATGGTTAGTGGGGATGAGTGTTGCATGCTGGCCACATGGCGATGCTAGAACATTCCAGATCACTGCTATTTTAGATACAAGAGGATATAAATGGATGGGAGGAGAGTGGCACACACATCATTCGCATGTCTTCTTTGAGGAAAGCCTCACATATTATGTCACTAAGATGAAGGATCTAGCAGATAGTCTTGGATCCATAGATGAAGATGTTGAAGATCACAGATTGATTACTCAACTACTTGCAGGTTTGAGAGGAGATGAAAGGTGGAAACCTTTTGTCTTGTCAACAAAACTTTCTTTGAATCATTATGTTCCAGATTTGAATCAATTGCTTGTTTTGATGCTAACATTTGAGCAAGACTTGAAGGGAGATGGAGATAAAGGACAAAGTTCTGCAATGTATATGAAGAACAAAAAGAAAGGAGATAAAGGTAAAGCAAAGGATGAAGAAGAATCAAGTTCTCAAGTTTATTATGCTAGAGGTAAAGGCACTGGCAGAGGAAGAGCAAGAGTTTTTGGAAGAGGAAGAGGTAATCAGAATAACAACAAGAATAACAACAAGTCTTGTTGGATATGTGGATTGAGTAATCATTTGGTTCATGATTGCTGGCATAATCAACAAGGATCAAATCAAAATCAGAATAATAATAGCAGAGGCAAAGGTGGAAGATATCAAAGTAATTTTCAAAGAGGTAGACAAAGTGAAAGAGGAGGCTATGGTAGAGGTGGAGGAAGAAGTTGGGGACATAATCAATCCTACAACACAACCTACTACAATTATGCAAATGACACACAGAATGAGGATCATACATCATTGATGATGAACTCAATCAGCACATCAGATAAAGAAGATCTAAAGGTATTTTACATTGACTCTGGATGTTCTAATCATTTGTCAGGAAACATAGAATTGATGTCAGAATTGGAAAAAGACATTTCTGGTCATACAGTTCAAACATGTGATAATACAAGACATAGTGTACATTCAATTGGAAAAGTGAAATGCAAGAGTGGAGCATATTTGCTAACCAATGTTTTGTATATTCCTACAATACCTAAAAACTTGATTAGTGTGGGACAGATAGTTGAAAAAGGTTTTCAAGTCAGGTTTACAAATGAAGGAGTATTTGTTGAAGATCCAAAGAATGGATATAATCAGATTGTCTAGGTAAGAAAGAAGGTAGAATCTTTACTTTAAGAGTACAAGGGAACATTGGTCAAGCTTTGCTCACACATGGTGAAGGAGTGATTACAGAACTTGATCTCTGGCATAAGAGATAAGGTCACTTCAATGAAAGAGGAATTAAAGCTATGGTTGCAAATTAGTCTATACTACGATTACCAAATGTGCAGAGTCAACATATGGTTTATAAATGTGAAGCATGTCAAATGGGTAAAGCACACAGGTTACCATTTCAGAAGAAAGGATTCAAACATGATGGATTACTAGAGCTCATTCATACAGATGTATGGGGACCATCAAAAGAAGGATCTATAAGTGGCTCAAGGTACTATGTTCTTTTCATTGATGATTCCACAAGATGGATAACTTTATATGTTTTGAAGGAAAGATCAGAAGTGTTTGGAGCCTTCAAGAATTTTCATGCATATGCAGAGAAAGTCACAAGTCAAAAGCTTAAAAGACTGAGGTCTGATGGAGGGGGAGAATACTTCTCCAAAGAGTTCAATGATTATCTTTGGAATTCAGGTATTAAGAGAGAAATAACCTGTAGTTATACACCACAAAAAAATGGTGTAGCAGAAAGAAGGAACGGGACTTTGGTTGAGTTTGCTAGAGCTATGCTGAAGGAGAAGAATTGTCCAAATTATCTTTGGGCTGAGGCTGTAAATACAGCTACATATGTTTTGAATAGATTACCATGTGTAGATCTCAATGGAATGACTCCATATGAAGCTTGGTGGGGTAAGAAACCAACACTAGATCATTGTAAAGTTTTTGGATCAATTGCATATGCTTATGTGCCATCACAACTTAGACATAAACTTGAACCAAAGGCAAAAAAATATGTGTTCATTGGTTATGATATAGCAGATGGGTTACAGGTTGTGGAATCCTCTAACCAAACAATTTCTTGTTTCTAGAGATGTTACATTTGATGAACAGAAGTTGGTATGCAGATCAAAGTCGTACAGCTGAAGAATTTTAAGAAGAGGTAAGAAGATGTGAGAAAGGGAAATCAATTGTGCAGTTGAATAGAGATGAAGACTATATGCAAGCAAGTACATCCAAAAGTGGATTAACAAGAAGAAATGAAGAAGCTCCTATATTTGATGAAGAGGTGTATCCAGACACATATGAAGAATGTGAACCAAGGAGGTCAACTAGGACAAGAAGACAACCAGGAAGGTATTCTTATGATACTTCTTACATAACTCAGAAGAATTATGCTTATATGGTCAAAGATGACGAAGAACCTTAGAATTATGATGAAGCAAAAGGTAAGAAGCAATGGGAAGAAGCCATGAAGGAAGAATTCAATGCACTAGAGGAGAACAAGACATGGGAACTTGTTCCTAAACCAAATGGTAAGAAAGTAATTGGAAATAAATGGGTTTATAAAGTGAAGAAGCTTGCAGATGGAAGTGTAGCTAGGTACAAAGCTAGATTGGTGGTGTAAGGCTATGCCCAAACCTATGGCATAGATTATGATGAGACATTTAGTCCTGTAGCTAAGATGTCAACTATAAGGACAATCACTGCTATTGGAGCTTCAAAAGGATGGACTCTAAGTCAATTGGATATAAAGAATGCAGTCTTGAATGGATACATATGAAATGAGGTATACATGGAACAACCTCAAGGGTTTATAGATTCCAAGTATCCAAATTTTGTTTGTAGGTTGAGAAGAGCACTCTATGGATTGAAGCAAGCTCCAAGAGCATGGAACTATAGACTGGTGAAGTATCTGCATGAACTTGGATATCAAATTTCAAAAGCAGATCCAAGTCTACTCATCAAAAGAGGAGAGGAAGGTACAATCTACATTTGTATTTATGTAGATGACATTATAATCACAGGTACTTTAGATGAAGGAATCAAGGAGGTAAAGAGATTACTTGAGAGGAAGGTACAATCTACATTTGTATTTATGTAGATGACATTATAATCACAGGTACTTCAGATGAAGGAATCAAGGAGGTAAAGAGATTACTTGAGAAAGATTTCAAGATTAGTGATCTAGGAAAGTTATCATACTTTCTTGGAATGGAAGTCACTTATACAGATCATGGCATATATGTATCACAAGAAAGGTATCTTCTGAACCTATTGAAGAAGTTTGATATGGAAAATTGTAGAGAAGCTTCAACTCCACTTGAAGTTAATCACAAGCTCAGTAAATATGATGGTGCAGAATAAAAAGATATGAGGAAGTATCAATCTCTTGTGGGTAGTTTGATTTATGCTACACTAACAAGACCAGATCTTAGTTATGCAGCGGGTTCATGCATTGTCCAAAGGACCCACAATGGATTGCAAGTCAAAGAGTTCTCAGATATATCAAAGCAACTATAAAGGAAGGATTATATTATCCTTTTACTTCAGATTTGAAGTTGAGAGCATATAGTGACTCAGACTGGGTAGGTTATCAAGATGACATGAGATCAACACATGGAATTGATCAAGGTATACCTACAATACATGGAGATAATATGAGTTCACTTTATCTTGCAGCAAATCCAATATTTCATGCAAGAACAAAACATATAGAGATACATTATCATTTCCTGAGAGAAAGGGTAATGGAGAAACAAATTGAAGTGGAGTACATTCCTACAAAGGATCAGATAGTAGATATATAATGACAAAAAGCTTGGATGGTGTGAAGACCAGCAGATTCAAAAGCATGACAAGAGTAAAAGAAAAGAAGATGATATGAAGAAACAGAGAATGTCAATTAGTGATTAAGGGGGAGCTGTTGGAGAAACAATCACTAATTGGACATATATTTGAAGGTCAAAGCTTTAGAAGAAAACCACATGCTTATGTGAAGGGACAAATTCATAAGTGTATTATATTTGTAAAGTTAGTTCACTTTAGTTCTAGAAGTTTTTTAAAAGTCACGAGATTGAGAAATACTATATAAGTTAGTTTGTATCAACTGATGCGAAGATGAAGACAATGAGAGAGTGAGTTACTTCTCTGCGTGAGAAAGCATCTTTGCATTTCTGAGGTCTCATAGTTATGAAAAGAGTTAATTAAACTTCAGTGTATAAGTCTTCTTCTTCCATCTCTAGAGTTTTTCTTGTGTGAAATGATTTCAAAAGTTGAAGTTTTCCAAGCAAGTCGATGCTTGGCATCGAGTTTGTGTTGATAAGTCCTTGTTCTATTCTCTGAGTGTTATGTACTACTAGAAATTCTTAAAAACATGAGGTTTGTAGAGCAACTCGATGCCTGTCATCGAGTTTCAGCATAAAGTTAATGCCTGGCATCGACTTCCCACATAAAAGTGGTCTTGATCATATCTGTGTTAAACACGCCTATTTCAGGAATAAAAAGCGGTTGAAAAAGGAAAAAGTCGATGGCTTGCATCGACTTTTGGTTGCAAGGGGATGCTAGGCATCGAATTTTCATTTTTAGACAGTCATCTTTACTAAATGAGGAAAAATTTCTAGTTTTGGAAAGTCATACAGGGTGATCTTGTGAAGTCCATAACTTGAGTTCTCAAGATTCATTTCTTGCAAATAATAGATTGTTGGAAAGCTCTAATCTTCTACTTTCATCCACTAAAAGATCTTGGAGAAATAATATTTGTGCTAAGAGAAATTAGCAAAATACGAAAGGTATGCCATTTCAATGACTAGAAATTTCTGAAGAAGTAAAGTTCTTGGTTTTGCCTATCATTTCTCAAAGTTTGGAGTGGGAATGAGTTAATGGTGACCATAGAGGTTTTCTAGTGTCACATTAATTCATTTCTTGTGATGTTTCATACAACAACATCAGCCATGTATCTGCATGTATGCCAAGTATCCCAGTTAGCCAGAGTTAAGTGGTTGCTTCTAGAAGGTTCTAGAGCTCTTTGGGCAAAACACTCTCCCCATGTACCCCATGGAGGTTGAACCCAAGACCTCCTCATTCAAACCCATGAATCTTAACCACTAGGCTAAGTGGATTACTTGGTTACAAGAGTAAATGACCTACGAGTAAGTCTAGACTCGAGATCTTTGGTCACATACACGGATGACCAAACGGTGTCCGATTTCAGATCCGTTTCAACCAGTCGGACCCTTAGATCATATACTTGTTGTATTAGATTATTCCCCCCTTTGAAAGTATTTTTATTCTAAAAAATTAGAGCTATACATACTATAAGCAAACCTTGAGCCTCATGTTCTAAAACTTGAAGAACATGCATTCATTCAGTCAGGTTATTTGCTTAGAACTTGAAAGTAAAAAACCTTATCATGTTCTAGAGCTTGAAGAAGATGATCAGTTTATCCACTTGAAACTTGAAACTAGAAAACCTTCTTTATTTGGGACCAACTTAAAACTGGAAAGTTGAAAAACGTTGCTGGATTGTGGAAACTTTTTCCCGTGTTGAATTTTCTTCAGTTCCATCCTTCCATTTCTATAAGCACTCTTCGTACAAGTGACTTCTTGTACATTTATCTTGGGTGCGAAGTATCCTTTCAGGTTCATGAGGAACTATTTCTCTTACTAGAAATGGAAGTATAACCTGTTGTCCGACTAGATTATTTAAATCTGCCACAATCTTCCTGAGTTGACTAACATGGAACACGGGATGAATCCAACTATCATCTAGAAGCTGTAATTCATAAGCCCACAAGCCAAATTTCTTGGTGATTGGAAAAGGACCGCAATATCTACATGACAACTTCGCATATTGACTAGTCTTGAACTTTTCCGATCTTTCAAGAATACGAAGATAAACTTGATTGCCTACCTGAAAAGTAACATCTCTTCACTTCGGATCGACATAAGCCTTTGCATGATCTTAAGCTTTCTTTAAGTTTTCTTTAGCTAACTTAAGTTTAAAGTTCATGTGTTGAAGGAATTCTTGAGCTGCTTGAACTCGTTCATTTTGAAGTCCCACTGCATATGGAGACCTAGGCTAGAACCCATACATCAACATGAATGGACTAAATTCAGTTGATGAATTCTTGGCACTGTTATAGATAGCTAAAGGAAGATAGTCTTCCCAATCAATTTGTTTGGAGAGTAACTGTTGCATAAATCATGGGTTAGACCCTCCAAAAGGAACCTATGTTTCTTGGATTTAACCCTTCAGGTTTTATTTCATAGAAATCTCAAATTGAAGGGCTTGTTACCTTAGGAAATTAACCTAAGGGAATAAAACCTTAGTCTTGGGAGAAGCTTCTCCCAAGTGACACCTTGACTCGTACGTGACTTCAATTGAAATAGACGCCATGTGATTCTCTTTGGAAAGTATCCACATGAAGGACACTTGGAAGGACACATGGCTAAAAATTAAAGCATGCAACTCTTGGACCTTTGGTATATATATGGGTGGAGTTGGATGGGTGGATACGTACTCACTCACTCTCTGGTGGATGCTATACTCTACGAAGAAGTTTTCACAATAGTGGTAATCAGAGCCAAGTTCTTTTTCAAGTACTGTTAGTATTTCTTGACTTCTGTGCAGGCTATCTTTTTGAAGCTATAGTAGAAAATTTGAATTCTTGACTTCTGTGCGTCTGTTCTAAGAGCCCATGGGGAGGCGTGGAGATTAACATCATCGATTTAAGCCCCAGAGTACAAGACTCAAGCTAGGAGAGTGCCACAACTCTTCGCATGCGCACATTAAATGAAGTAGAAGATGTCAATTCAATCAAAGTAAGGTGCCGCGAAGTAGAATCTGGAGCCAGAACAGTCGTGTGCAGCCTTTGATGCTCAAGAGACTCAAAGTTCTGAATGCCGTCGACCTCAAGTTCTGCACACAGGAGCTCTTTTGTCTCTCTCTCTCTCTCTCTAAAGAATAACCGTTTGACTGCCGCCGCCTTTGAGCATTTAATGATTGTACTTGAGCTTTAGGTGGGTGAAGCCCCAATCAACCCCCGACCAGAGGAGGATCCTCCAGCCGGCGAGCCCACCCCTTCAACTGGCCAACTGAGGAGCATTGAACGGGATGCCCACGACCCCTCTCTAACGTATAGTCCACACATATGCGCCCTGACTGTATCTGCCCGAAGGAAGCATTTCTACCCGTGCATGCCCAGGCGCTGCCCTTCTGCTCAGAGAAAGAGAAAGTGTTTCTTTATTTACTCTCCAAAAAGAGGTTAACTCCATCTTGGCGGCATCTGGAATTTGAACTCATGATTTCAAGCAGAGAAGCTATCCCTTCTAACTACGGGGCCAAGCGACTCTTGCAGGGGCCATAGCCAACTTGCCCACGACCATTTGGTAGAAGTCCATCATGTATGGAGTTCAAACCTGCAACTTCATCATATACAGAAGTCCGCTTATCCAATTAAGCAAGGGACTTCACTATTATTTTCAAAAGACCCTAGAAGGGATTTGAGCCCACGACAATTTGTTCAATAAAGCTTTGCTTCATCCAACAAAGCAAGGCTCATTGATCAAGTCTTTAGAAGGAGAAAATTCTCAGCCGGTACCCACGGGAAATCAATCTCCAGTCGAACACCAATCAAGCACACATCGGCCGGAAGAACGAGCAACGGAGGATTAAAGATTGAAGAATCTAAGAAAGTTCAACCAAGTCAGTGAAGTAGTGAATCGTCCAAGGCGGCCCAAGCCGACCTACAACTAGAAGCTGATATCAAAGAAAAAAATCGGGAAAGTACTGGATTTTCCTTCAGTATTAGAAACGGTATTTTCTTATTTCTAGTTGATTCCAAAGTATTCACTGAATTATGGGGGATTCATACGCAAGTAACATGTTATTAGACATTCCTAGGCAGGAAGAGGATTATGCACCGTAGGAAAGGGCTAGACAAATAGATTACAATCCAGGTCTTCTAGAGATAGGCCAAGAAGAAATGCAGAAATTAGATATTTATAAAGAGTTGAATGGTTTGGATGAAAAAATGAACGATAACCAAGCGGATATGTTCATTGTTAAAGAAATCCAAAATGAGATGGATACCCTTCGTACTTCAATCAATGAAGCTCAAGGGAAGATGGAACAAATTCTTAATACGATTTGTCCATCCTTACCCGTACCTGCACAAAGGGGTTCCTTGTCAATTTGACCAAGGAACCCATCATCTAGTAAGGGAACTGATACCCTTTTACCCTTGCATACTAATGTATCTTTAAAAAATAAAGATAATGAAGTAAATCCTCCTCATACTACCATTAAGTCTAGAAGCCTGTCTTTTGCAAAAGACTTAAAACCACCTCAATTTTCAGGGGAAGATAAAGACCGAAACAAAGATACAGTCTTGACATTTTTAGAAAAATGGCAAGACTTGCATCAGTTGAAAAACACCCCTGAAGCTTATCAAGTCTTAGAAACAAGTTTATCACTTGGACCTAAGGCTTATAAGTGGTGGATGAGCTTAAAGGAGGCTCAAAGAATCCCAGAAACTTGGAATCAATTCGAAGAATTCTTCAAAAAAGAATTCTTACCAGAAAATGAAGATGAAAGAAACTGGGAAGAATGGGACAAAGTCCTACAGAGAGCACGTCCCCTTTCTCTATATATTTCTCATTATCGAGAAATAGTACTTAAATTGCAAAACCTAGATGACTTTCATAAGGTAAGAGGTTTCATCCATGGTCTCGACAAGCAAGTCAAACATGAAGTGAAAAGAAGTGCTCCAAAAAGTTTAGAAGATGCTATTAAGTTAGCACAGATCTATGAAGTTCATGCTAAAACTGGAACACAACCACTTCATCTTGTCGGAGATAATAAAAAATTTAAACCAGATAAAAGAAAGCTAGGCACATTAAAAAAAGAAGACTTTAAAACCCCTAGACCTTCACGACCTAGGCTAGACACTAAGGTTTGGGAAAAAGCAAAAAATGAGAATCTTTTCTTTAAGTGCCTTAAGCCAGGACATCTTAGTAAGAATTGCATGACTAAGGGACAACAAAAGCCACCTGTGAGATGAGAGGGAAAGAAAAGACAGGAATACACAGTCCAACAATTGAATCTCGAAAACAGTAAAGTTTGGAAAAAAGTGAAAGTCCTTCACGAAGAGGACAAGCATCAGTGTTGTTTGTCTGACTCAATGTGGGTCCAAAACCAGTTTGGACCTCATGACTTGGCGAAACTTCATGCTTGCATAAGTGGTGAAAAGGCCAGAGTCATGATAGACGACTCGGCCACCCATAATTTCCTAAATTACTCACTGGTGAAGAGATTAAAGTTTCCCCCAGCAAAAGTCACCTCATTAGTATGTTGTATCTATGATGCAGGGTCAAGACAAGAAAGTCTGGGATACTATGATCTGTAACCTCGAAATAGAATTTCAAGGTTATAAAGATAAATTATACTTTCAGATCATGCGCATGGAAAGAACTCATGTGGTTTTTGGTAGAGAATGGCTTTGGGGTTTAGGAAAAACACTTAAAAGAAGCTATCAACTGAATACTTTGGAATTTGACAGAAATGGAATCCGTTATCTAATTCAAGGAGAACATGATGTGCCTAGTACTCCTTTGATTTCTAGCATGGAGTTGAAAAAACTTTTAAATATTCAAAAAGCAGAAGTTTTCATGATACTTCCAACTGATCTAAATAATGTACATAATATGAATCCAGTTTCTCATATCTTATCTCCCTTATCTGAACATGAAAATTTTAAATTTGAGTGTTTAATAAATAATTATTGAGATGTCTTCCCAAAAGAACTTCCCCATGGCTTACCTCCCTTCTCGTGGGCAAGTCGACCATGGTGTAGACTTGCTCCCAGGAACTAAGCTTATATGTAAATCCCCTTATAGACTCCCTTTTTCCCAGCAGGCTGAAGCAAAAAAGCAGTTAAATGAACACCTAGTTAAGGGATTCATTCAGCCTAGTCTTTCACCCTGGGCATCACCCATTCTTTTAGTTAAGAAAAAGATGGATCAATGAGACTATGCATTGACTATCGAGCCTTGAATAAAGTTACGATCAAGAATAAATATCCAATGCCCCGAATTGATGATTTATTTGATCAATTAAAAGGAGCTAAGATATTTTCAAAACTTGATCTCCGTCAAAGATATCATCAAATTAGAATTAAATCTGATGATGCTCATAAAACAACTTTCATAACTAAATACGGGCATTTTGAGTTTTTAGTCATGCCTTTTGGACTAACAAATGCCCCAACCACATTCATGACACTAATGAACACGATATTAAGCCCTTATTTGGGAAAGTTTGTAGTTGATTTTCTTGATGATATTCTTGTCTATAGTCAAGATGCAGCCTCTCATCTAGAACATTTGGAAAAAGTTTTCCAAGTTCTAAGAGAAAACAAATTATTCAGAAAAGAAGATAAATGTGAATTCTTTTCATCAGAAATCAGATATCTTGGACACATTATATCTGATAAAGGGATTCAAGTAGATCCTGATAAGGTCCAAGTTATTCTTAATTGGCCTCACCCTAAAACTATTACAGAACTTCAAAGTTTTTTAGGGTTAGCAGGATACTATATAAAATTTGTACCCAACTTTGCAAAAATCTCAACCCCTTTATTTGAGAAATTAAAGGGTAAACCCAAAAGCCTCACTTGGGAGAAGGAACATGCTGAAAGTATGGAAATACTTAAAAGAGCCTTAGCTTCGGCCCCGGTTCTAGAGATAGTAGATCCAAATGAACCCTTTGTAGTTGAAACAGATGCTAGTCATCTAGCAATAGGAGCTGTGTTGATTCAAAATGGTCGACCAATTGCTTTTGAAATTCAAAATCTAAATTCAGCTCAAAGAAATTATTATACCTATGAAAAAGAGCTTTATGCAATTGTGCATGCTCCAAAAATATGGAAACATTACTTGTTTGGCGCCAAAGTACCTATAGTTTTTGATCAAGCAAGTATTAAATGGTTTGCAAACCAATCTAAATTATCAGGTAGAAAAGCTACATGGGTCGAATTACTCCAAGAATTTGATTATGAACTCAGATATAGAAAGGGAAAATTTAATATTGTGGCAGATGCATTAAGCAGGATGCCCATGTTAAATTCTTTGAGTTTCATACAAATTTCCAATGAGTTTGTAACACTCATGAAGGGCAAGTATCAAGAAGATACTAGTTTAGCGAAGCGTGAAAGAAGGTTTCTACTCCAAATACAAACTTATCAAAGGAAGACAAGTTTAAGCATTACAGTATTCAAGATGAATATCTATTATACAAAGGAAAGATCTGTGTTCCTTGTAATTCCGAACTTAGAAAAAAAGTTTTGTTTGAATGTCATGATGCCCCAAGTGCAGGACATCTTGGAATCAACAAAACTTATGAATTAGTAAAAAGGAAGTTTTACTGGCCTAGTATACATAAGGATGTACATAATTATGTACTTAGATGCACTAAGTGCCAAGTTAACAAAGCTGAAAAGTTTAAGATAGGGGGTTTGTTGCATCCCTTAGAAATTCCAAATGGAAAATGGGAAGGTATTTCCATGGATTTCATTATAGGCTTGCCCCGTACCCCTAAAGGTCATGATGTTGTTTGGGTCATAGTTGACCGATTGACCAAAATGGCTCATTTCTTACCTACTCGAACTACAATAAGAACTCAAGAATTGGCTAAAGTATTCATAGAGCAACTGTATAGACTCTATGGATTACCTCAAGACATAGTGTCTGATAGAGATAGAAAATTCACTAGTCATTTCTGGAGAGTTGTATTCAGTCAGTTAGAAACTAAGCTTAATTTGAGTACTGCTGAACATCCTCAAACGGATGATCAAACTGAAAGAGTCAATCGAATACTTGAAGATATATTACGAGCATACGTATCTTCTACCCAAACTAACTGGGAAGACTATCTACCGATAGTAGAATTTGCTTACAATAGTGCAAAGCATTCTGTAACGGAATATAGTCATTTTATGTTAATGTATGGGTTTCAACCTAGAGCACCTTATGCAGTTGGACTTCAAAATGAAAAAGTCCAAGCAGCAAAAGATTTCTCAAAAGATATGAACTTTAAGCTAAAACTAGCCAAGGAAAACCTGAGGAAAGCCTAGGATAGAGCTAAAACTTTTAGCGACCCTAAAAGGCAAGATATTTCCTTTCAGGTTGGTGAATTAGTATATCTTAAAGTTCCAAAGAAATCTGAAACATTAAAGACAGGACCTTGTCCTAAACTCTCTCCAAGATTCTGTGGTCCTTTTAAGGTTCTTAAAAGAATTGGGACTTTGGCTTACGAGTTAGAACTCCCAGAAGATTGTTTACTTCATCCAGTATTCCATGTAAGTCGATTAAAAAGAAAACTGGCTGAACAAGACAATCTTGTATCTTCGGATACAATCATTTAACCAATCTCCCTTCTTAACATCCCTCATGAACTTGAGAGAATACTACGCACTCGAGATAAGAAAACAAGAAATCATTTATATAAAGAGTGCCTAGTTAAATGGAGGGATGGAACTGAAGAAAGTGCTACTTGGGAACAAGTAAGTTCCATAAATAAAAGATTTCCCTCTTTTTTAAATATTGGTTAAAAATGAGGAAAGCATCTTTTGAGAGTGAGCCCATGATCAAAAGAAGTGAATCATGGTGCATAGGGGAATACTCCACATAATATACCAAAAGACATTTTCGAAGACGAAAATGTTAAAGGGGGGAAGAATGTTGCATAAATCATGGGTTAGACCCTCCAAACGGAACCTATGTTTCTTGGATTTAACCCTTGAGGTTTTATTTCATAGAAGTCTCAAATTGAAGGGTTTGTTACCTTAGGAAATTAAACTAAGGGAATAAAACCTTAGTCTTGGGAGAAGCTTCTCCCAAGTGACACCTTGACTCGTACGTGACTTCAATTGAAATAGAAGCCATGTGATTCTCTTTGGAAAGTATCCACATGAAGGACACTTGGAAGGACACATGGCTAAAAAATTAAAGCATGCAACTCTTGGACCTTTGGTATATATATGGTTGGAGTTGGATGGGTGGATACGTACTCACTCACTCTCTGGTGGATGCTATACTCTAGGAAGAAGTTTTCACAACAGTAACATAAGCTTTGAGTATGTCTTACAAGATTTGATTGACTTTTTCTGTCTGTCCATCCATTTGGGGATGTTCATTTATACTTAAACTTAGTTTAGTTTCAAGTCTACTAAAGATTGCTGACCAAAAATGACTTGTAAATCGAGCATCTCTATCAGAAACTATGTCTACTGAAAGACCATAAAGTCTGTAAAGTTGATTTTCAAATATTTTTGCAAGTTCTTGAGTCTTATAAGTAGTCTTGACTGGAATAAATTGAGCAAGTCTAGTCAATCGATCAACTACAACCGAGACTAAATCAAAGCCTTTCTGAGTGCGGGGTAATCTAGAAATGAAATCCATGGAAATACTTTCCATTTTCCTTTGGGAATCTCCAAAGGATGCAACAATTCTCCAACTTTAAGTCATTCAAACTTATTGAGTTGATATTTATGGCACCTAGATACATAGATTTGCACATCTCGATGTAAACTAAGCCAGTAAAAATGTCTTTTAACTAACTCATAGGTTCGGTTAATACTAGGATGTCCTGCACTTGGAGCATCATGGCATTTGAAAAGTACTTGATTTCGTATGTCCGGCATACTTGGGACACAAACCTTACCTTTATAAAGCAAATATTCATCTTGGAGAGAATAGTGTTTAAACTTTCTCTCAGAAGTACTTGATTCATTTTGTTGAGTTTGTTCAACTGCTTTCCATGCTTGACAGTAGCTTGGATCTTCTTTGTAGCTTCCTTTCAAAACTGAAATAAATTCACTTTGAATTTGTACAAAACTTAGGTTGTTCAACATAGGCATCCGACTTAAGGCGTCAACCACTGCATTGAACTTTCCTTTTCTGTACCTTAGTTCATAATCGAACTCTTGTAACTGTTCGATCCATCTTGCTTTTCTACCTCTCAGATCTGGTTGGTTTGCAAACCACTTGATGCTCTCTTGATCAAAGACTATGGTTAACTTTGATCCATATAGGTAATGGTTCCATTTCTTTAGAGCATTTATAATAGCGAATATCTCTCGCTCATAAGTAGAGTAGTTGTGTTGAGCAGGACTTAGCTTTCTACTCTCTAAAGCTATTGGTCGACCATCTTAGCTTAGTACTACTCCTTTCACAGATGAACGTGCATTTGATTCTAATTGGAAAGGCTTGTTCGGATCTACGATTTGTAGAACCGGGGCTGATACTAAAGCAAGTTTAAGTTCTTGAAAACTCTTTGCTTATTCCTTTTTCCAATTTATCTTCGCATGCTTCCCTTTGAGTTGGTCTGTCAAAGGTATTTCTAATTTGGCATACCCAACCAGAAACTTTCGATAATATCCAGCCAATCCGAGAAAACTTTGTAATTCTCAAATAGTCTTGGGTCAAGCCAGTTAAGAATCGCTTGGACTTTATTTGGGTCAACTTTGATTCCTTCCATGGAAATGATATGGCCTATATACTTTACTTCTGGGGTAAAGAATTCACATTTTAAATCTTTACCGTAAAGTTGATTAGTGCGAAGTAACTCAAAGACTTTCTTCAAGTGCTCTAGATGATTTTCATGATCAGTACTGTAGATCAGTATATTATCAAGAAAATCAACTAAAAATTTTCCCAAGTACAGCTTAAGCACTTGATTCATTAAAGTCATAAATGTTGCGGGTGTGTTTGTCAACCCGAACGGCATCACTAAAAACTCGTAGTGACCATACTTAGTTCGAAAGGCTTTCTTGGGAATATCATCCTATTTGATTTTGACCCGATGATAACCTTGGCACAAATTAATCTTTGAAAAGACTTTAGCTCCCTTTAGGCTAAAGATCTTCAACTAGTGGCATGGGATACTTATTCTTTACAGTAAGATTGTTTAACGCCCTATAGTCCACACACAGCCTTAAAGTTCCATCTTTCTTTTGTACAAGAAGGATGGGCGCGGTCGAAGGAGATTGGCTTGTTCGAATAAATCCTTTATCTAGATAGTCCTTTATCTGTTTCTCAACTTCTAGATTTTGGACATAGAGGAGGCGGTAACGGTTTTGAGATTTTGGCTTGGTTCCCGGAAACAGATCGATTGCATGATGAATGTCTCGATGAGAGGGTGGCAAGCCATAGGGGAGTCCCTTAGGGAATACATCTTTAAATTCCCTCATTAATTCATTCAATTTAACATACACTTCATGAGGAATAAAAGACAAGACATAAGAAACTTGATTTGTATTATCAGAATCGATTACATCAGTGCTGAGGACCAAAAAAGCTTGGGTTCTAGCTTCATTTCTTACAAGTTTCTTTAACTCTATGTGTGAAATCAAAGGGGTGCTTAGAACATTGTGCTCGCCCTTGATCTTCTACAACACCCTGTCATGCTGGAATTCCAAAGAGCTTGTATAGTAGCATCTGGATAATGAAGGTCCAAGACTCCAAAGCCACTCTCTCCCTAGAACCAAATCTACCTGCTCCATTTCATAATATGGAAGTCCAATCTATCTTTATAGTCGTAGATTTCTCGTTTCAAATTTGAAATCATGGTATCCCAAATGCAAGTATCCTGCCCATGCATCATAGAGATAACATATCTATGAGGAGAGGGACTCTGAGGAAGAGACAATTTCTTTAAAAGTGCATAATATATAAAATTATGCGTGGCCGAATCGTCCACCATAATCTGGATGGTGTGACCTTTGACTAACCCATGCAACTTGACCAAATCATGTGGACCAAATTCTTGAGGTTGCCACATTTTTTTGGAGACTTGGCACTTATGGGTACTATTAGAGTGCATGATCTGAACTTTCTTTGTGCTTGAATTCTCATCCAAGTTCAAAGTTTCGATCAAATGAATCTGTTGTTTTCCCTTACCTTTGTCAATCAAAGAGGCCTTATTATCTCTTCGAAGTGGACGTGCCCTACTGTGATGTCCTGGCTTTAGGCATTTAAAATATAAATTTTCCTTTTGTGCTCTAGCATGATCTTCTTGAGAAAGCGCATGTCTAAAAATACAAGGTTTTCTAGACATACATTCAGATGATCTTGGCCCTTTGCCCTTATGCTTAGTGTTATTATTTTGGGAATAACCACTATCTTGGTGGACATCTAAACGGGAATTATCCTTAAAAAACTACGCAACTTTCATCGCGTCATCAAGC
Organism: Ceratopteris richardii; assembly: GCA_020310875.1. Taxonomy (NCBI): domain Eukaryota; kingdom Viridiplantae; phylum Streptophyta; class Polypodiopsida; order Polypodiales; family Pteridaceae; genus Ceratopteris; species Ceratopteris richardii. The sequence goes on along the minus strand of CM035431.1, from coordinate 23,238,235 downwards.
GATTTAGGCGCCTCTCTCTTCATCTCATTATGGATTTGCTGATTAAGTCCTCTGACAAAATCACGAAGCTGATGGAAGTCATCCAAGTGTTTAGTTTTAGAATAATGTCTCGGTATTATGAAATGTAAACCGATAATGGTCTTTCTTTTTGTTGAATTCTATCCCACGCCTCCCAGTTACGTTCCTCATTCTCGAGGACAAACTCTTTCTTAAAGAGATGCGTGAACTTAACCCAGGTTGAAGGTTTTTTATGAGTCTCAGAGAGACTCATCCACCACGTATAAGCCTTAGGGCCTAGCGATAAACTCGCCTCTACCACTCTCACATGCTCGGGGGTGTTCTTGAGCTGGTGGACATCATGCCACTTCTTTAAGAACGTCAACACAACTTCCTTATTCCTATCTTTATCTTCTCTCGAGAAGTAAGGTGGACGCAGATATTTTCCTAAGGAAAGATCTACATGATGACTTTGACCTACTGCTTGCACCGACGTATTAGAAAAAAGTGGAGTGGTAGGAGTCATCAAACGAAGATGAATCATGCTACTAGTCAGGGGAAATAATTCTGCTTGGGAGATGGATATAGCTAGATACTTGTCCATCAAAATAGACATCAGTGAGGTTGTTATCGTATCAGTATGGCTACCAAGAGTAGCCCTACCTAGCTCCTTGGGCTTCTAGAGTAAGTCCATAATAGCGCTAAGGTGACTTTGAACTCCGTCAAAAGATTGATGAAGTTTCACAAATTGTGCAAGACATTGGACAAACGTCCAAGGTCCTTCTCTAGGTTTTGTGTTCAATCCTGGTCTGTTGCACCTTTTGCCTATGATCTGTGGGCTTCTACAGTGCGTGCAATAGGGATATAATTGTTTCTACAGAATTGAACTCACACCACCGACTTGATGCTTTGGATAAGAGATAATCTTCTCGATCAGCAGGTTACGTGTTCGATTTTGTCCAGTTGATCTCCTTTTGCTTCTATTATGCTATGGTTCTAAGTTAGGAACTGACAGCGCATGCAGATAATGTATCTGAAGTAGAAGGCATAGATCACACCAAGGATAAGCTTTCTTTTATAGAAGAAAGCTCTTCTACGTGGAGGTCACATGTTCAAAACCCGTGTGCCTGAGAACACGTCTTTTGCTCTGCGCACCCTCTTTTGCTCTGTTGTAATGGTCTTCTACAATGGCAAAGTAAGATCGGGATAAGCTTCTGGAGCAAATCGTCACTCATGCGGCTTGCCTCCTTGGATAAGGGAGCACTTTCCCTAGGTGTAGGTCACGGGTTCGAATCCCGTGCACGATCACAGCAACAAGCTCTCACATTTGATAATCTCCTCTTGCCTTTACTCTTCCAAGAAGCATTCAAAATGGTTCTTTAGCACATGCGCGAGCAAGAAAGACAGCCGCTCACAAAAATCTTGATGAAGAAGATGAAGAGAAGCCAAGCTCTGATACCAATGCAACAACGTAGCCACAGGAAATGCTCATGAACGAATTGTTGATATATTTAGGTAGTGATGTGTGTGAACACTCTAGGACTGCCGGGGCACTTTTTTCCCTCTTTAGGAGGTTTTTTTCCCCCGGCTTGTATATACGCCTATTGCCCTAATGGGCTACTTATCTTTGTACATTCTCTAGTAATACATTCAGTCTTGTGTGTTGTGCTCCAAGCTTCTTCTTCTTCCTTGTGCTGTTCGCGTGCTTCCGCAGACGTCTAACTCCAACAATTGGTATCAGAGCAGGTCGTCGCTTCTTCTAGGGCGCCGTCGACACTCCTCCGTTTGCAGTCTCAGATTCGCACGAAATTTGGTGAGCATACTCAGGGCCTCCGAACGCACTATCGCAGCGCTTGTGCAGGCTATTTCGTCCTTTTGTGCCAAAGGGTGTTGAAAGACGTCCTGTTACACCTGTAACGACAGGTATTGCAAATACAGGTGTTGGAGCTGATGAAGATGGTGTCGAAGATGATATTCCGCAGATTCCTGTTCGTGCTGCTGTTTTTGTTGCACCTACTGCAGAGCAGATTCGTTGGGATGGTAGAGATGCCCAGGCACATGCATTGATAGCTTTGTCTGTCAAACGTGCCATTATTCCTCACATTCGCTCTTGCAGAACAGCAAAGGATGCTTGGGATACACTTACCACTTTGTACCAGGCTAGGAATGAGGCTCGTGTTGCTTACCTCCGAAAACAGTTGGAGAGTGAGCACATGAATGAAGGTGATTCTATGGACAATTTTCTTACAAAGATCAAAGACCTGAAGGAACAATTGATTTCTGCTGATGAGGTTATACCAGATAGCTCACTTGTGCAGACCGTTCTGAATGGTCTTCCTGATTCATATCAGAGTTTTGCCTCTACTCTTCGGTTGATGATGAAAGGCAATCCGAATGCCTTGTCATTTGAGGAATTAGTCTCTGTTCTGTTGCAAGAAGATCAGTCCAGCAGAACAGGTCCATTATGCGTGTTCAAAATCAAGCTTTCCTGGCTAGTCAGAAGGGCAAAGGAAAATGGAGCTCTTCTACTAGTAAGCAGAAATCTGCAAATGCTGCACAATCGAAGAACCAGGATAAAGATGAAAAGAAATCAGAAAAGCAGAAATTGTTCTGCAAGTACTGTAAAGGAAATGATCATATTATAAAGAACTGTCCAAAACTGGCTGCTAAAGAGGCAAAGAAGAAAGAGGCTGGAATGGTTGTTACAGAGGCCTCTACACCAAAAACAGAGTCTGCAAATCTTGTGCAGGAAGAAGAATGGGCGTTTACTACTGTCTGAAGTTTTGACCCATCTTCTCATGATCAGTGCATGTCTGCAGTAGACTCAGATGTTTGGTACTTTGACAGTGGGGCGACCAAACATATTACCTCGCAGCGCAGTTTCTTCTCTTCACTTGAGCCTGCTCCTACAGGGAATACTGTCACATGCGCCAATAACTCCTCTTATCCTGTTATGGGAGTTGGTAAGATCATTCTGACTACTGCTGATGGTAGTTCTTTCACTTTGTCAGATGCTTTATTTGTGCCAGGGATAAAAAAGAATCTGTTATCAGTTTCTGCATTAGCCAAGATTGGCTTGGTTGTGAAATTTGTTGATGACAGGTGTACAGTCCATGATCTCTCAAATGGCGATGTGATTATTGCTTCTGGCATTTTATGTCGTGGGCTGTACAAGCTCATAGACTATGAAAGATCTGTGAATGATTCGGCATGTGCAGTTCATGATTCTCAGGCTATGTCAGATGCAAAGCTTTGGCATGCACGCTTTGGTCATCTGAATTTTGCTAGTTTGTTACGCCTGCAGAAATCTGAAATGGTGTCCTCTTTGCCCAAACTTGAGGCACCTGGAAAACATGTTTGTGAAGGCTGTATTTTGGGCAAAATGCAGCGTTCTTCCATTCCAAAAGATGGTTCAGTTTGGGCTACGCAGAAATTACAGCTTGTACATAGTGATGTCTGTGGTCCTATGCAGACACCCTCTTTTGGAAATTACCTTTACTTCGTGACTTTCATTGATGATTTTTCCAGGCATGCATGGGTATATCCACTCAAAGCAAAGTCCGAAGTGTTCATGTGCTTCAAACAGTTTTTGGTTTTGGTTGACAATCTGTCACCATGTAAAATGGGCACCCTCCGTTCTGATCGAGGGGGGGAATATATGTCTTCAGATTTTAATGCATTTCTGGCTGAACGTGGGATAAAACACCAGCGTACAGTGCCGTATACACCTCAACAGAATGGAGTTGCTGAACGAAAGAACAGGTCACTCATGGAGATGGCGAGGTGCATGGTCAAAAGTCAGGCTTTACCACATAGTTTCTGGCTTGAGGCTGTCATGTGTGCAGCATATGTACTGAACAGGTGTCCCACTAAAGCATTGCAGTCTATCACTCCATATGAGGCTTGGCATGACCGCAAGCCATCTGTTGCTCATCTGCGTGTTTTTGGTTGTTTGGCATATGCATTAGTGCCTGAACAACATCGCAAAAAATTGGATGATAAGGCAGTAAAATGTATTTTTGTTGGGTACAGTTCTGAAAGTAAAGGCTATCGTCTGTATCATCCACAAACTAAACGCATTCTGGTTAGCCGTGATGTTGTCTTTGTGGAAGATGCTATTCAGCCATTGCTTTCATGTACTAAGGAGACATCTGTTAGCTCCAAAGACATGTATGATACTTTGATGCCTCTTTTTACAGGTGGACAGGCTAGTGCTGGTCCTAATGAGGCAACTTCTCAGCCTTTGCAGGTTTCATATGATGATGCAGATCATTCCATTTCTGATGCAGATTTACATGATGCACTTGTTGATGAGAGAGCTGATATTGAGCAGGCAAAAACTATGCCAAAATGGCTGGTGCAGACTTTGTGTGACAGCAAATTAGATGCACCTTTGTCATATCGTACTCGTTCAGGCTCTCATAGTGCCTCCTTTGCATCAGATTGCTATGCTATGGCTGCATCTAGTCTCTGTGATGAGAATGAGCCTGTTTCTTTTGATGAAGCACAAAATTCAGAAAATTGGATGGATGCTATGCAATCTGAATATGATGCTATAATGAAGAATGGTACATGGTCTTTATGTGACTTGCCTCCTGGCAAGAAGGCCATTGGCACTAAGTGGGTATACAAGCTGAAGCGTAAACCTGATGGTACAGTTGACAGGTATAAGGCTAGGCTTGTTGCAAAGGGTTATGCGCAGGAAAGAGGCATTGATTTTGATGAGACCTTTGCACCTACATGTCGTATGACTACTGTTCGGAGCATTTGTGCACTTGCAGCCCATCATGGTTGGAATGTACATCAGTTGGACATTAAAACAACATTTCTGAATGGTGAGTTGCATGAAGAAGTGTATGTTTTTCAGCCCCGTGGCTTTGTGCAGAAAGGGCATGAAAACCAGGTGTGCAGGTTAAAGAAGGCGTTATATGGTTTAAAGCAAGCACCACGTGCTTGGTATGAGAAGATACATGCCTATCTGATTGCACATGGTTTTGAGAACAGTCCAACTGAAAGCACCTTATATGTTAAGCATGCTAATGATGTGCTTCTGATCATTGTTGTCTATGTTGATGACATGCTGCTCACTGGTCCTATTAAGACACATATTGCTGATTTTAAGGCTGATTTGCATGCCTCATTTGAGATGTCTGATTTGGGGCATTTGCATCACTATTTGGGCATTCAGTTTATGCACGTTGATGGTGGAATGGCTTTGTGCTCATTATTGAATTGAATTTGTAGGTCAATCGATTTCCAGTTATGTGTGATAAGATGAGTAGTGCGTACCCATCTCCCAACCCTATGTTCCGTGCTAGGAGCAAGCACATAGATGTACATTATCACTACATCAAAGAGATAGTGTTGGGCTAAGGAGATACAAGTTCAACACATACGTACCAAGGATAAATGTGCTAACATGTTCACCAAAACATTGGAATCAATCAAGCTAAAACAAGTTCAAAAAGAGGAATTGGAGTGATGGAGCTAGTTTGAAGATTCAAAGTATGAAACTTGAGGGGGAGTCTTGAAAGTCAAGCTCCAACCTTAGGAGGTTATGGACCCTTTGAGTGGATAAAACTTGGAGATATATGAAGCAAGAAGCCAAGAGCACTGTTGGGTGTGTGTAGAAGTGCAAGAGACACATGAGAAGCACACACAAGGAGCACAAACACAGCAAGAAATATGGAGAATATGATGGCTGGAATAGCTCTCTCTATTGACGATAAAACTGAACAGAAGTAAGAGCTGAATAATATCCCTAAGTACAAAGTACCACCAGATATGAGTGAATCTTGTATGTGGTAACATGGGGAAAAAACCTCTAGCCAGCACTAGAGTAAAAAGTGCCCATGTATAGGGAAAAGATTCACATCAAAGCTACTCGAGGAACACATAAGTGTAACAAACCCCCCTGAAGCAAATGATGTGAACACATACAGGGAGTGACAGATCAACTTCCACAAGGTAATAAGCCCAAAGCTTTGCGAAAAGCTTCGAACTTTTCCCGTGGAAGAGCTTTGGTGAATATGTCTGCCACATTATCTTGTGTAGGCACATATACCAAATCAATATCTCCTGCATGAAGGAACTCTCTCACATAGTGATAATGCACCTCAATATGTTTGGTCCATGCATGAAACACTGGGTTTCGTGCAACAACCAAAGCACTCTGACTATCAATGAGAATATGCGTAGCAGCATCAATCTCCATGCAAAGATCCATTAATAGGCATCTCAACCATATACACTCCACTCTAGCTGTGAAAACTGCCCTATACTCAGCTTCACAACTTGATGTCGCCACTCTAGGTTGCTTCTTACTCAACCAAGATATGCATGAGTCTCCAAGGAAAAAAGCAATTTCCACTAGTGGACACACGAGTATCATAACAACCAGCCCAATCACTGTCTATAAAAGCATGCAAGCATGGCTGAATATCTCTACCATAAAAGAGATGTAAACTCAAAGTGCCTCAGAGATATCTAAACACACATTTCACTGCTTACCAATGCTTAGTGCCAGGGTTATGCATGAATCGGCTCAACTGGGAAACTACGTACTGTATATCCGGCCTTGTGTTGCATGCATATATAAGACATCCCACAACTTGCTGATAAAGAGAAGTGTCCAATGCATCACTGGAATCCTCGACTGAGAACTTGAATCGTGTCTCAACTGGTGTGGAAACTGGCTTGCAATCCTCAAAGTCAAAAAGCTGAAGTAGGTTTTCAACATACTTTGATTGATGCATAACAATTCCCCCCTCAACGGATACAAACTGGATGCCAAGATAGTAGCTCAAAAGACCAAGATAAGTGACATCAAAAGTATGCTGCAAATCAGCCATAAGAATGTCAAGTTTTGCATCACATGACTTAGTCAAGAGTATGTCATCGAATAAAGAACAAGCACTATAAGATCAGCCCCATTTTTGCATACATAGAGTGTGCTTTCAATCAGACTACATGTGAAGCCAAGAGGAGTCAAGTGCTTGTGGATTTTGTCATACCATGCACGTGGAGCTTGCTTGAGAGCATACAAGGCTTTATGCAAGTGACAAACCATATGCTCTTTCCCTTTCATAGCAAATCCAGGAGGTTGCTTCTCATAAACCTCTTCTTGCAAATTACCATTCAAGAAGGCTGTTTTTATGTCCAACTAATGCACTTTCCAACCTGGATGGGCAGCCAATGCAACCACGGTACAAATGGTGGTCATGCGTGAAGTAGGTGCAAAATTGTCCTCATAGTCAATGCCATATTGTTGCACATATTGTTTGGCAACCAATCTAGCTTTGTAGCAATCAATACTACCATCAGATTTTCTCTTAATCTTGTAAACCCACTTTGTACCAATGACATCTTTCCTTTTGGCAATTCACATAACTCCCAAGTATCATTCCTACGTATGGAATCCATTTCTGATTGCATAGCACTCATCCATTGTGGATCGTCACATGCATCTTCAAAAGAAAGTGGCTCTTCATTACATGCGGTAGCAATAAGAGAATAATCCACAAAATTACTTGATGCATGGTGAAAGCTTGATCTTGTTCTACCAAGTAAAGGTGCACTCAATTTGCTGTCATGCAAAGTTTGTTTTAGCCACTTTGGCATAGATTGTGCACTCAATTTCATGCTCATTTTCAGCCATATTTTGATGCAAATGTTGAGTCATATGTGGCTGGAAATTTCCAGCAGTTTTGATAATTTTTTGCAAAAATTTTTCAGCCATGTTTGGCTGGAAATTATCTATATTTTCATCCCTATTTGCAACCAAGGCATTCGAGGCAGCCCTCTTGTATGTATCCATGTGATACAAACCATTACATAATGTACCGGACATCACGATAACATCGCCATTGCTGAAATCATGAACTATACACTTATTATCAACAAAGTGTACATGAAGTCCAACTTTGGCAATCAACGGAACTGAAATTAAGTTTTTGTTGATACCGGGCACATACAATGCATTTTTCAAGAGAATCACACCTCCATTTGCAGCCGTAAGCTCAATTTCTCCTACTCCAACGATAGGATAAGAGGCATTGTTTGCACAAACCACATGTCCTCCTTTGGGTGCATCTTTCAAAGAGGCAAAAAATCTTTTACATGATGTTATGTGCTTTGAAGCACCACTATCAAAGAACCAATCCGAATCAGCCTCACTCACAACCATACATTTAGAATGCAAAGAAGCATCATAATGACATGTAACAACACATGCCCAAAAATCTTGAGCCACGTTAGCTTCATCATTCTTTACATTTGCTGAATTTTCAGCAATAGACATGCCGGATTCCCTCTTCTTTTCATTGCATGTAGCAAGCTTTCTACACTCATCAATAGTATGACCAGCCTTTCAACAATATTTGCATCTCTTCTTCTTTTGCAAATCACCATCATTAGAGGAATGAGTGGAAGAGCAAGATTGAGGCTTTGGTTTTGATGAACCCAAAGCTGAACCATACTTGCTTTTCCCCTTTTGTGAGATAGCAAGTGCTTGTGTTCCCTCAATCAAACCACTCCTATTCACTCTAGATTGGTGTTCTTGCAAAAGAAGAGACACAACCTCATCAAATGCATACATATTAGGATTTCCTTTTGCAACCAAACGGAGTGTAGTAGCAAAGCTTTGAAAAGATTCTGGTAATCATTTCAACAATGTAGAAATGAGTGATGGATCCGGAATGATCTCATCTATGTTTGCTAGTTGCTCTTTCAAGTCCTTGATGCATGTCACATATACATCCACTGATTCATTTTCAGCCATACATACATCCTCAAGTTGCTTCCTCAAGTATGCAACACGTTCTTCATTAAGTACGACATACAAAGAAGCAAGAGTGTCCCATGCCTGTCGTGATGTAGAACATGACCGAATGTGTGGAACTATATAACACTTCACAGAAAGCGCAATCAAAGCATGAGCTTGAGCATCTTTTCCATCCCATCTAAGCTGCTCCTGTGTAGGTGGAGAAGGAGAAACCACTGTACTTGATGAAGAAGCTCCATCTGTGACAGTAGATTGTGAAGTAGAAGAACCTGCGGGTCTTCGATCTATATCTGCCACTATGTTCCAAAGTTGTTTTGCAACAAGAGCATGCTTCATCATGTAGGACAACATCAAATAGTTGGTCCCATCAAGCTTATCTTCAGCTTGAAGCATGCCAAACAAGTCATTGCTGCCTGCCATTTCACAAAATAACAAGAAGGTGACAAAATCTTCAGCTTGAAGCATGCCAAACAAGTCATTGCTGCCTGCCATTTCACAAAATAACAAGAAGGTGACAAAATCTTCACTTCGACGAAAGCTTAAATGAATGCTGAAATTTCAGCTCACAAACCGTCACTCTGATGGCAATTATCACTACATGAATGGCTTCGAAATGGGGGTAAAACCCGAGCGCACCTGATGGAAATGTTTCTTGGCTGCTGAAATTTACAGTTCTATGCTCCGAAGTCGCTTTGCACTGTTAAAGTGCGCGCGAGTCGTGACGCGAAAAATCGAAACTTGAGAAGAAGTTGAACCTACTCTAATACCACTGTTGGGTGTGTGTAGAAGTGCGAGAGACACACGCGAAGCACACACAAGGAGCACAAAGGTAGGAATACACATGGAGAAGATGATGGCTAGAATAGCTCTCTCTATTGATGATAAAACTAAACAGAAGTAAGAGCTGAATAATATCCCTAAGTACAAAGTACCACCACATATGAGTGAATCATGTATGTGGTAACATGGGGAAAAAACCTCTAGCCAACACTAGAGTAAAAAGTGCCCATGTATAGGGAAAAGGTTCACATCAAAGCTACTCGAGGAACACATAAGTGTAACAAAGAGCAAATACTTGTACTAAAAAATTTAAAATCGAATCCCCTCATAACACTCAATTAATGTAGGAAAAGAGCTCCCTATCGTTAGGGAATCTTATCTAAGTCTTGTAAACACACATTAGTTCCAATTTTACACACCCCACGTGTTTTATCTCTTCTAGGATTTAAGTAAGGTATTAGACCACTTGCTAAGCAAGTCCCCTTCTTTTTTCGAGGATTTTCATTACATTTTGAGTTTCCATATCGCAGACTCAAATTTCTATGTTTAGGAGCTAGTTGGCTCTGAGTGATAAGCAAACTTTCCTGATCATTCTATATCCAATTCTTGTAATCTTTGGTTTATTGGAAAGCTAATATTGTCTTCTAAAGTTCGCTTGAAGCTCAAGTCCGTGTATTGCTTATTTTTAGAGAAATCAGCTCTACAGTGAACAATGGTCTCTGTGTGCATGCCTAATGAAAGAAACCAATAGTATGTCCTGGAGGCATTGGTTCTCAAAGTAGGAGAAATCATTTTGAGTGAGATAAGTTGCATTAGAAAGGTCTCATAGCATAGTTGGAATGTGAAAAAGCTCTTGGGTTCATTATTCACAAGCTCAAAGAATCATCCTTTTGAGTGAACAGCAGTATCTATGAGCATACCTGTGAGGCCATCTATGCTTCAAGCTGCATAAGGAAGGTGTATATTCTCCCATCATAGGATTATAAGATTTTTTTTTAGTAGACTTTGAGATCCTTGAGTTGACGAGTAGAATATGTATGCAATTTTTGCAATAGTACAAATGGACAATGCAATGAAATCAAATGAAATATCTAGTTCTTCATACATTAATTTATGTATTGGCCTACTAATGCCTATCAATTCTCACAACAATTTGGCAGAATAACAACACAAGGAAGAAGAAGAAGCTTGAAGCACAACACAATACTCAATGTATTACAAAATGAATGTACAAAGATAGATAATCCATTCGGGTTATATACATATATACAAGTCGAGGCAAAAAACCTCCTAAATAAAGAAAAAAATGTCCAACAAACTTGTGTGTTTACACACATTACTACTCAAATATATCAAGAATCCAAATATCTCTATGTGTGTTATTCTTTAAAATTTCAAAATCTCAAAAAAACAGATGAAAAATTAACTAACTAATTAACTATACACAGACATACACATCCACACACACACTATATATATATGCTATATATATATGTATATATATTCATATATATATATATATATATATATATATATATATATATATATATATATATTCAAGAAATGATTGTTAAACTTTCTTACTATTTTGAACCGTCTATCTTTTCGTTTGCGCATCTCCAAAACATACAAATACAATATATATATATATATATATATATATATATATATATATATATATATATATATATATATATATATATATATATATGTGTGTGTGTGTAAGTGGCAAAACACATTGCATCTTTCAGTCTGTGTGCGCCTGTGTATGTATAAGCTTGACTGAAAGTTGCAATGTGTTTGGTCATAGATGAAGACCTGAAGCACATGCAATGCACAATGCTCAATGATTAGATTTGAATGGCCTTCGTCACTAAAGAGTATGACATGAAATATGTACGATGAGAGCTAGCAAAGGCGAGGATGCATCACGATTCACCTCTATTCTCTGTCCTAAACTGCAAAGTCCCTTTCTCTCTCTTTCTCTCTCTCTCTCTCGCCCCACACCATCTCTATCCTTTGTCCCAAACGAAACTGATGTTGACTGCGATGAAAGACATCAATTCTTTACTGCATAAAGCACTCCTACGGGATACATTTCAGTAGTTGAGCAGGGCCACATTTGAATCGAATCAAATCAGATCGATGACGCAAAGTATCAAAGGAGGGAGGATTCAGGTTTGCGACAAGAGGATGAATGGAATGAGACTGACAAGTGTATAATAACTCCCGCATGCGTCCGTGGAAAAGAGTACTAATACGCAAGCATGGCTAAAGCATGCTTGTATCAACTCGCATGTTTGTAGACACACAAATGTTTGTGGTTGGTCTCACATTTGAGCCACTGCTTTTTCACTGATACGTCCAACTCGAACATACTCAAAATAGAGTTATGTAGACGTTTATATCACAAGTCGGAAAATTTTCTTTTTCTTTATAGGTATTATGCATAAAAGTTTATGTTGCTTTTTATTTAAAGGATAAGTTTAAATTATAAATGGGAAACACACAAGAGAGTTAAAAGGAGAGACAAAGGAGTCTCATTTACCTTTGACCACTTCATGATTACTTTAAATAACAAAAATCTTATCTAAATGGGTATTATTCTTATGATCTCTAATTCATCTACCTGGATAATCTCGATACATCTCGATGTACCACTCCTTAGGAGAATCATCGGAGTTGAAAGCACATCTTATGTTTTCATATTTTTCAAACAGCTTCGCCTTTAATAACATTCCAAAAGGCAATCATGTAGCTTATCTATTTGAGTTTGAGGTCTGTGAAAGCACATAAACAACATGAGGAAGAAGAAGATCCTTACAACACAACACTTAGTGTGTTTTTAAGTGAATGTACAAGAAAAGATACATAATCCATTAGAGTTGTAGGCATATACATAAGCCATGGGCTATGTAGAGCCTTTGTCAAAAGATCTATAATGTCCTATATGGGCACATAACCCAAAGTGATATATCAAGCTAAGATTCTCCCCGTGACATAATGATTGTACACCTCAATGAGCTTAACACAAGCATGGAACACATGGGTGCTTGAAATTGCCAATGCATTCACATTGTCACTGAAGATGGCAGTGGCAGATGACTAATCAACACATAAATCAATCAAAAGGCATATGAAGCACACATATTCAACAATAGCTATGAGAACTTCCCTATGCTCAGACTCACAGCTAGAAATTGCCATAATAGGCTGCATCTTACTCAACCAAGATATGCATGAGCTACCAAACATGAAGCAAATATCACTAGTCAATACACGAGTGTCATAGCAAACAATCCAATATAAGTGAAAACAAGCATGTAAATGTGACACTAATGATCCTCTTTGGAATAAGACAACAAAAGTAGTCGCATGCCACACAAATAGCCAAAGATATGCCTTGCATGAATTGAATGCCCAAATAATGATGCAAATGCCCCAAATTTGATGTCTCAAAAGAGGCTTGCAAATCAGCCTTAAAATCAACAATATGATACTCATTAGGACCAGTGATCAAGATGTCATCAACGTAGACAACAATGATGAGAAGTGCATCATTTCCATGCTTAACATAAAGGGTGCTCTTAGTTGGACTCTTTTCAAAACCATGTGCAATCAAGTAGGCATGTATCTTTTCATACCAAGCATATGGTGATTGCTTCAAACCATATAATGCCTTTTTCAACATGCACAATTTATTTTATGCCTTTTCTACACAAAACCATGGGGCTGAAGCACATACACTTCTTCATGTAAGTCACCATCATGAAATATTATTTTAATGTCCAATTAATATACCTTCCAACCATGATGAGCTGCAAGTGCACATATGGTATGAACAATAGTCATTCGGCATGTGGGAGTAAAGGTCTCATCAAAATCAATGCCTCTTTCCTGATAACCTTTTGCAACAAGCCTAGCTTTATACCTATCAATTGTTCCATCAGGCTTATGCTTTAGCTTGTATACCCACTTAGTGCCAATGGCATTTTTTCCTAGAGGAAAATCACATACAGACCAGATATCATACTTCATAATAGCACCGTATTCTAATTGCATGATAGCCATCCAATTTTTAAAATTTTGTGCTTCATCAAAAGAAACATGATCATTTTCATCACAAAGACTAGGGGCACTAATAGCATAGCAATCTGATGCAAAAGAAGCACTATGAGAGCCTGAGTGAGTATGATATGATAGAGGTGCATCTAATTTGCTACCTTGCAAAGCCTACACCAGCCATTTAGGTCTAGTCTTTGCCTCCTCTATATTAGTCATCTCATCAACAAGTGCATCATGTAAAGTTGCATAAAAAACAGAATGATCTACATCATCATGTGGAACTTGTAAAGGTTAAGCAATCACCTCATTTGAAACAACACTTGACTATCCACCTATAAAAAGAGGTAGCAAAGTGGCATATATATTTTTTGAGTTAACTAATGTATCCTTAGTTAGTAGTGGTTGAATTACATCCTCAACAAAAACAACATTATGGCTAACCAAAATGCATTTAGACTATGGATGATACAGATGATAGCCTTTGCTTTTAGAATTGTATCCAAAAAAAAAACATTTTAATGCTTTATCATCCAATTTCTTGGGTTGTTGTTTAGACAATAATGCATATGCCAAATAACCAAAGACACACAGATGCACAATAAATGGCTTACAAGCATGTCAAGCCTCATATGGAGTTTTAGATCACAATGCTTTGGTGGGATATCTATTAAGTACATATGTTCCACACATAACAACCTCAATCTAGAAGCTATGTCGTAAAGCCTGACTTTCGATAATACACCTCGCCATGTCCATGAGTGACATGTTTTTCCTTTCAGCAAATCCACTCTATTTACATGAATACCACACTGTACACTGATGTTTTATCCCACATTCAACAAAAAATGCATTCAAATAAGAAGACATATATTCCTCCCCTCGATGAGAGTGGAAGGTGCACATTTAACATGCTAATAGATTTTCAACCAAAAATAGAAACTCTTTGAAGCACCGAAAAACTTCAGACTTTTTTTTCAATGGATACACCCATGCATGCATGGAAAAATGATTAATGAATATCATGAAGTAAAGGAAGTTCTTAAAAGAAGGTGCTTGCATAAGACCAGAGAAATCACTGTGAACAAGCTATAATTTTGGAGTAGCTTGAGTTGAACCATCTTTTGGGATGGAGAAATGCTATATTTTGCCCGAAATATAGCCTTCACAAACATGTTTACAAGGTGTCTCAAGTTTGGGCAGAGAGGACACCATTTTTTATTTCTGTAGGCATAGGAAACTAGCAAAATTTAGATGAACAAATTGTGCATGCCAAAGATTTGCATATGATATAACTTGATAATATTGAACTACACATGCTGAATCATTCACAGATGTTGCAAAATCTACGAGCTTCTACAACCCATGATATAAAATGCTAGAAGTAGTTATGACCTCACCATGTGATAGATCATGAATTGTATATCTATCATCAATGAATTTCACAAACAAGCCGATCTTGGATAATGCTAAAGCTAAGAAAAGATTTTTCTTGATCATTGTCACAAATAACCCATATGCGAATGTGAAAGATCTACCATCAGCAGTAGTCATACATGATCATTTGGAACATATAAAGGTTGAGAAATAATCTCATTTGGGCAAATACTTGACTATCCATTTGTAAAACAAGGTAGCAAAGTGTCATACACATCCTTCAAGCTAAGTGATCTCTCCTTGGTACATGAAAGTAAGGACTGAATTGCATATTCCATAAAAATAACTTCATCACTAACTAGAATGCATTTAGTTTGTGAATGCTACAAATGATAGCCTTTTCTTTCAGAACTCCAACAAAAATACATTTTGCTACTTTATCATCCAATTTTTTGTGTTTTTGTTCATGCAATAATGCATATTCCAGTCAAGCAAAGACATGAAGATGAGCAACGGATGGCTTGAGATCATTCCAAGACTCATATGGAGTGATAGAGTAAAATGCTTTGATGGGATTCATGTTAATTACATATGTTGCATACATACATTAGGCAAAAAATGTGAGCCTTGCATGGGTCTTGTAAGGATTTCAAATTTTTAGGGGTTAAAATTAAGATTGGAGAAATTAGGCAGATGCAAAATACCACTAGTGGTTTTCTTGATTAAAATATAGAGAAACAAAGGCCACAACTGAATAGTGGATCGAACAAGATTGAGACCATTAGATTTTTGACTTTGAACAACTAGGATCCGAAGGTATGAGCAGACCACAATGATCGCATGGAGACTTCACTAGAGTAGTAGAGAGAGAAATACAAAATTGTAGTAAATGCGAGCCATTGTATCTCTATTATCTAATGGTCTAGAGTAAATCGTGCTGATCGATAAATCGAAATGCTTATAGCCATTAGATCTTTGCAAGATCCAAGAGGAGTGTGTGATTTTTGCTGATCTGCAATCCTCTCTCAAATGGCAGATATCCAATGAATGGTAGATCTAAGAGGCCATACATGAATGTGGCTTTTAAAAACTCAAGTGATCAATCACCCTCCAATCTCATGTTGATCCAACGATGCAAAAGAAATAATGCCTTTTCATAGGTATACCCATGCATGATTGGAAAGTTCATCAATGATAGCTATGAAGTATAGGTAATTCCTAAATGAAGGGTGATTGTATAGGATCACAAACATAATTGAAGAAGCTATAATATATATGCAAATCTAAATCAATCATTTTTTTCAACAAAGGAATACTGCATTTTGCCCAAAATATAGCCTTCATAGATATGTTCAGAAGTTTTCTCAAATTTGGATAGAGAGGAGACCATTTCAAATTTTTGCAAGAAAAGAAAACTAGCAAAATGCATGCATCCAAATATTCATATCTAAGATAGCTGATAATCATGAACTACACATGTTGAATCATTCATATGTTTTGCATAGTCTATGAACTTATAAAGCTCATGACATAAAATGCTAGAAGTAAAGAGATCATGAATTTTACATTTATCATTAATAAATTTGATAAATAAGTGAACCTTGGCTAATGTTGAAACTAAAAACATAATTTCTTCATCCCTGGCACATATAAAGCATATGATAATGTCAAAGAACTTCCATCAATAATAGTCAGAATGATCTTTTCAATTTCCATTTTATGATAAGAGCTGTTTTTTGCACATGTGATAGTATCCCCCATAAGGGCAAGCTCAAGTAAAGTACAAAAATTATGTTGCGAGGTAAATTGTTTGGTTGTATCACTATCAAAATACCAAACATCCAAGTCTACTATAGACATACATTGTTACAAGAAGATGGATCATAATTGCAAACAATAGTAAATAACATTCTTCATTTTGAGCAAGATTAGAAGACTCTCATTTAGGTATAAAGACCTCTAAAACAACCATTTAACCTTCTTTCTTCTTTGCATTCAGGACAAGTGTTTACGATAGGATCATTTACCTTACGCTACTAACAAAACTATTTTGCTTTTTAGTTTTGTTGTCCTCTTTTCTTTCTTCGTTGAATAATGCTTACACTACTAACAAAACTATTTTGCTTTTTAGTTTTGTTGTCCTCTTTTCTTTCTTGGTTGAATAATGCAGCATTAGTAGATTTTTCTTTTTTAAATTACATCTCCAATCCTATTTGCATTACCTTCAATCACTATTTTTGTAGATGTAGTAGGAAGTTTTTCAACAGCCTGCATAATATTTCATAACCCTTTTGTTACCAATACATGACACATCATATATATCTACAATGGGTAATTAGTACCATACAATTTATGCTCAATAGTGAACATGTCAAAATACATCATTGTTTTCAACCATGGCTAGTGACTAAATATCATGATGCAAAAAAAATCATTATGTCTCAAAAATTTGAACAGAAATACCCTCTCAAGCTCTACTAGACATGTGGTAGACTTTGAGTCACTTATAGGTGAAAAAAACATGTATATATGTTTGGTCCAAAAGTAAGAAATTGCCTGCATAATTTTTGTGATAGTACATTGAGACACCAAAACAAGATTATGCATTCGGAGATAAATTTTCATGTGATTATGAGATTTTGACTGGAGTGGTATCGAGGACGCCCTTGAGAAAGTGGTGACCTGCTTTGATACCAATTGTTGGAGATCAAGGCCTATGGAAGCACATGAATAACACAAGGAAGAAGAAGAAGAAGAAGAAGCTTGAATAACAACACAACACAAAATGTATTACCACATGGCAAGTGTCAGGAAGGTCCAAAGTGTGTTCAAACACATCACTATCGAAATATATCAACAATATCAAATCATGATAATGTCTTAATAAAAAATCTCTTTCTTTACTCTTGGTTTGGTTTTAACTTTTGGAGATTTTTTAAGAAAATATGAATCCTAAATTTACATTATGATTTCTACGTATTAATGCAAAGGAGAAATGAAAAGTAGATAATAGTTGAGACCATGTATCTCAATTCATAGATAATAGTTGAGACCATGTCTACGCTTTTTGATTGAAGTTTCAAAGTTCAGGACCCACGAACTAACTCCACATGAGCCCTTCAATGTGAGACAAAAAAAAGGCAATTCGTATATGTATGTATATAAAGCATGTTGATGAACCTATCGTCCTCTTCGTAGGGGATCCACTCGTTTCTCACCTTGTTATGTTTAATTATGCTTAGATACAAAGGTAATCTTACTATTATTAATTCTCTTTAATCCTAAAAACTTAAGGGCACATTCGAAGGAGGATTCTTTTGGGGGATTGCTGAAGTTTATCGTACATTGTTCGCTCTAAATTTTCCAAATAGCATCCCAAAAGGTTGTTGAGTAGCACACCGCTTTACCAAGGATACCTTGTTGCCAAGAGATCTTCAAGGATAGCTTTAAAATCTTTTGCAACGATCTCTAGACCATGTTACTCTTGACATATGGGAAGAAAAAGTGCCCTAGGTCTTCCTCTTTAGAAAAACATATTTTGCACCATGGTAGGAAATCAAACATCTTGTGACCCTCATATTGGTCCAAACATCTCTATGTGTATTATTCTTCCAAAATTCAAACATTCCAAAGAAAATAAGTGGGAAACGGAACTAGCTATATATATATATATATATATATATATATATATATATATATATATATATATATATATATATATATATATGTGCGTGTGTCGAAATACATTGCATCTTTCAGTCTTGTGTGCACGTGTGTATGTATAGGTTTGACTTAAAGATGCAATATGTTTGATCATAGATGAAGACATGAAGGCACATGAAGTCGGAAGGCCAACGATAGATTTGAGTAGTCCGTTTTACTGTCAGACTAAAAAATGATTGCTATGCAACTTGTTACTATTTAAATCATTGTTATGCAACTTGTTACTATTTCGAAACATCATGGCTTTGTTTCAACTTGCCACATGTACAAAATACACGCGCGCTCACAAAAAAAAAAAAAAAAAAAAAAAAATATATATATATATATATATATACAGTCCGTGTGTGCGTGTGTATGTATAAGCTTGACTGAAAGATGCAATGTGTTTGGTCATAGATGAAGAGCTGAAGGGTACATGCAATGCACAATGGTGAATGATCGGATTTGTGAAAGAGTATGACATGAAATATGTACGCTGAGAGGTAAGCAAAGGCGAGGATGCACTACGGTTCACCATCCTCATAGCCCGCTGCCCTTGTAACCTTGTGGATGGTGGTTTTGTGCTCTCCAGCTCTGAACTGCAAAGTTCTCTCTCTCTCTCTCTTTCTCTCTCTCCTCAACGCACACGCCATCTCTATCCTCTGTTCCAAACTAAACTGATGGCAACTCAGATGGAAGGCAACAATTCTTTACTGCATACAGCACTCATATGTATACATTTAACTAGTTGAGCAAGCCCACATACGGATCGAATCGGATCATATCGTTGACGCACAGTATTAAAGGAGGGACGCCACTTTTTTTTTTTTTTTTTTTTTTTTTTTTTTTTTTTGAGCACAACAGAAAGTATAAAATTGATGCTGGAAAATAAAATACAACAGAAGCCACTTCTACCCAGACAAAGAGGGCAGAAGTGGATCACTCAAGTATAGTGTTTACATAATCACCAAGGAAGGTAATCATGTCCAATCTGGACTTGGAGTACAAAGGGAGAAGCTTAGCTTTCCAAGCATTAAAATGGTTTTTTTTCATGATTTCAAAGGGACTCAGGGGGATCGATTGCGTACTTTGATAGGCAGTGGCCTTGACATTCTACTGTGGCAGATTATAAGGAATCATTTCTTCTGGTCTATTTGGAAGAACAGAAACAATGTCCTTTTTGGAACGATCAACAAAGACCACTTCTTCTCTTGTATATATGGGTTGAAAACCATTTTCAACCTTTGTCTCACTGCCTATCAAAGTACGCAATCGAGGGACGCCACTTTTGCTGAAGTTGAGTCTTCAGCTGTGAAACAAGTGGACGAATTGAATGAGACTGGCAAGTATATGATTGCTCTCGCATGCGTCCGCGCAGCGCAAATACGGTAGAAGCAGACAAGAGCACGAATGCGCGAGCGTGGCTAAAGCTCTGATGTATACCAATGCCTATGCCTGTATCAACTCAGATCGCGATTTATCTTTTTTTTTCTCGGAAACTTTGAGCATAGACACGTGCTACATAAGCGCACACATGTTTGTGGGTGGTTTCATGATCTGAACAATTTGTTTTAATTTCATCCTTCCAACTAGAACATGCTTGAAATAGACTATATGTGGAGCTTCCTATTACAAGTTCCCAAATTTTCTTTTTCTTTGTATACATTATGCATAAAAGTTGATCGTTTTTTTAATTTCATATTCTCAAAGGGCCTCACCTCTAATAGCATTCCAAAAGGGAATCGAGCAGCTTATCACCTGTCCAGAAGAACTTGCATCCAATTGATCGGTCAATCCAGCCTCAGAATACTGTAAACATCCTTCCAAATTTTGAAGCTCTAGGGACAAGAGATGAAAAGATGAGCAATGTCTTCTTCCACCTTGAAGCATCTCTTACACCATGGAGGTGCATAAGCATCTCTTACTTTTAGTATTTAAAAAATAAAGATTAAAAAAAAATTGTGAGTTAAAAACTACTTGTGATTGTTTGACTCAACATTGATTCCTATTTCACAATTGTATATGTATCTGTGTGTATGATTTTGAGTAAAAATGTATTGTGATTGTTTGAATCAATATTGATTCTTATTTCACAATAGTATGTGTATGTGTATGTGCATATATGGTTGTGAGTGAAAATCTATTGTGATTGTGTATGCGCATGTGTATGTGTGTGTATGATTGTGAAATAAAATCTATTGTATACGTTGGAAAAGCTTTTAACTTCTTTTTGATAATTCAAGGGATGAGAAGGTCTAGTAATAAGTGAACTAGAGCTTTTTAGGCCTCTAAATGGCTTTGCCTTATAGACTTATTAATACTCTTTGAGATCACTTGAATTGTAAATGGATCCAACAAAGTCTTATATAATAGTATGTGTATGTGCATATAAGTGTATAATTGTGAATGAAAATCTATTGTGATTCTCTGACTCAACATTGATTCTTATGTCACAATAGTATGTGTAAGTGTATGTGCATATGATCGGAAATTTAAAATCTATTGTGATTGTCTGACTCAAAATTGATTCTTACTTCACAATAATATGTATAAGTGTATGTGTGTATGATTGAGAATTAAAATCTATTGTGATTGTCTGACTCAATATTGATTCTTACTTCACAATAGTATGTGTAAGTGTATATGTGTGTATGATTGAGAATTAAAATCTATTGTAATTGTCTAAATCAATATTGATTCATACTTCACAATAGTATCTGTAAGTGTATGTGTATGTATGATCGAGAATTAAAATCTATTGTGATTGTGTGACTCAACATTGATTGTTACTTCACAATAGTATATGTAAGTGTATGTGCACATATGATTATGAGTTAAAATCTATCTATTTACATGAAGAGGTAGAAATATAGACAGATAGATATATAAATACATAGACTAATAGATTTAAAAACTTTAAGAGAGATTTATAGTCGTTTGTATATATTTTAAGATATATATTTAGTGGAATATATCATATTGAACATTGATATACGTTGTCTTTTTGTAGATATGAAGTCTTGATAAAGTAACAATTATGAGGAAGAAAAAAGAATGGTCATATGTGATTATTCATCAAGAGGATAAAACAATCTCCACAATATAATGCAAATGTTGTGGACATTGTTATGTAGGCGATACAAATCGAATAAAAGATTATCTTTTTAGTACAGATAATATGTGGTAGGATGCTCTAATCTAGATAATGATATATGGGTACACTTTTCAAGTTATGCAAACAAATGTAAATCTCAAGGTATCACATAAAAAAGATTTAAAAGCATGGGTGCTTCAAAGTACTTTCCAAGTAGTCTAGGTGTAGAGCAAGAACAAGTAGATGTATCAATGACAATAGAGGATCCTCATGATGATATTTCTACTCAAGTATCACAAACTATTTTTGAGAGCAATCAAAATACATGTACTCCATTTTCTTCTGCTATGTGAAGAAAGAGTGGAGCCGATGAATGTAGTAAAAATTGTGGATCTAATAATGTGTCACGAAGCCTTTTTTGTACTAAACTATAGATTACAATACCTACAATTTTGAAAAGCAAGACGAAGAATGTGACTATGATAGTGACTAATAATGCATCTAATTTTTGAAGTGTTGGAATTGCAATACAAAACAAGTATGAAGGCATTACTTGGGTTCCATGTGCAACGCATACTAAATCTATTATTGAAAGATATATGTTGATTATCTTTCATTAAAAAAGTTTATTAGATGCAAATCATGTGGTCAAATTTATCTAAGAGCATCAATTTTCATAGTTTCTCTTTCATGCAAAATCTCCCAATAAAGCACTTCATATCTTTTGTTCTACACGATTTGCAACAACCTATATTGTGCTCAGTGGATTATTGGAAGTCAAGCTAGCACTTGTAGAAATGATTGCAAATTGAAGATAGGAGGCATGGCTAGAGAAGTATCCTTCTTATCAAGTTGCTTTGGCATAATCTCTAAAAAATTATCGGTATCACTAAAGATTTTGTGGAACTTTTACAAATTGTTGATACTGATAAGTTTGTGAGAGGAAAAATTTATTGGATTATGTCATAATCTATTAAAAAAAGTGAAAGAATTTAATCATTTTTCATTACAAGAAAAAACACAAATTATATCATTAGCAAAGAAAAGATGGATGCAAATGCATACTCATTTACATGGAACAACATTCATCTTAAATCCAACATTTCAAATCAATGGTCAAGCATCAAACAAAGAAGTCATGGGAAATTTCAAAACCACATATCAATTACTACTTCTAGGCATAGATGGTCGAGATGCATTCTGCCAGAGAGTAGGTTATATAAATCGAGAAGGATGTTTTGGACATCTATGGCACATTGAAGTGATTCAAAAGCATCCATCTCCTATATGGTGGAAAGAGTATGGGGTTGAGGTAGTGGAGTCGCAACATATAGCTATGAGAGTGCTTTGAGTAACATCTTTAAGCAGTAGTTGTGAACGTAATTGGAGCGTAATTTCTTCATTCAAAATGAAGAAATTGCTTGAGTATATCATGTGCCAATGATTTGGTAATAGTTTTTTGTAATATACATTTATTACATGCTCCAACCAAGATAGCTTCTAAAACAACACAACAAACTTTTGGAGAATTTCAAACTCATGAAAGTTTAATAAATGATTCATGAAGTGATCATGATTTAGATCTAGATCACAATGATGGTTTAGACATGGAAGAAATAGATGACATGCTACTTGTAATAGATGATGATATTTAAAATAAAGAAAATCATGTACATTGAATACTTTGGTTAGATTGAATTACAAAAATGATGTTTTTATCATAAAGTGATGTCTTTAATTACAAAAAGTGACTTCTTTATTCAATGGTTTCTTAATTTGTCGATAGTGAATCGATGAAAAGATGATGATACCTATGATAGTCTTCCATATATGTTCTCATTAATTGTTCTTCCTAATCCAAGAATTTTTAATCCTTCATTGTATAATTCTACACCCTGTGATGATAAATCATGGATAAGGTTATGTTCTTCAAGTAGTAGAATATAGTGCCCCTTTCAAGGAAGAGGGCCTTCGTGTCCTTGGTTACGAAATTTTGCATGATTTGGAGGATGGCCCAAACCTATATCTGCATTCTTTGGGTGATCATCCCAATCTATATGTTGGTGAAGAATATCTTGTATAAAAACATTTTGAATAAAATATAGTGCTATTTGATTATTTTTTGATAATGATCTTTCAAATTTAACAAAGCATTGAAGTAAAGTTTCTACCAATCCTTTATGTTGTAAGTAAGAAATCTTTAACGGTATTGTTTCTTTCGACCTTCTTGCAACTCAAAAGATAACATCATGAACAAAATGATTTGGACATAGCTTTTTTAACTCTTTCATTGATAATGGTTCTGTGTCTAATCCCTCTAGTTCTAGATCTTGGCGGAATAAAAATTCTAATCCCGATTGCACAAATTGAGCATTGTGTTTAGACAAAATCCTTTGAGATTCAACATGATCAAGGTCACTATTCACATTTGGCTTTCTTTCCATGTTTTACTTTCAAATCAACAAAACAAAAACATTTATTTTACCTCAAATGAATCGGCATCATTTAATCCAACGAATTCAATAACGAATCCACATCATTTAATCCACATAATTCATCATGGCACATTGTTTAATCCACTTACTTCAAATGAAACAACATTGTCCCAAACCACTTAATTCAAATGAATGCACATCATTTAATCCAAAAAATTCAAATAATGAATTCACATAATTCAAATGATACAAGATCATTTAATCCACTTAATTCAATGAATCCACGTCATTTAATCCCCTTAAATAAAATGAATCCACATAATTCAAATGAATCCACATCATTTACTCCACATAATTCAAATGAATCCACATAATTTAATCCATTGAATTCAAATGAATCCACATTATTTAATCCACTCAATTGAAATGAATCTACATAATTCAAAGGAATACATATAATTTACTCCATATTATTCAAATGAATCCACATCATTTAGTCCACTTAATTCATATGAATCCACATCATATAATCCATATAACTCAAATAATACCACATCATTTAATCCACATAATTCAAACGAATCCAAATCATTTAATCCACATAATTCAAATGAATCCATATCATTTACTCCACTTAATTCAAACATATCCACATCATTTAATCCACTTAATTCAAATGAATCCAAATCATTTACTCCACATAATTTGTAAGAATCCACATCATTTAATCCACTTAATTCAAATGAATCCACATCATTGGATCCACATAATTTAAATGATACCACATCATTTAAACAAATGAATCCACGTCATTTTATCCACACAATTCAATTGAATCCACATCATTTATCCACTCAATTCAAATGAATCCACATCAATTAATGCCACTTAATTCAAATGATACCACATCATTTAATTCAAATAATTCAAATGAATTCACAACATTTAATCCACATAATTCAAATGAATCCACATCATTTAATTCACTTAATTCAAATGATACCACATTATTTAATCCACATAATTTAAATGAATCCATAATGTTTAATCCACATCATTTACTCCACTTATTCAAATGAATCCACATCATTTAATCCAATTAATTCAAATGAGTCCACATAATTCAAATGAGTCCACATAATTCAAATGAATCCACATTATTCAAATGAATCGACATCATTTACTCCACATAATTCAAATTAATCCACATCGTTTAAACCACTTTATTCAGATGAATCCACAACATTTCATCCACTTAATTCAAATTAATCCACATAATTCAAATGAATCCACATCATTTACTCCACTTAATTGAAAAGAGTCCACATCATTTAATCCAAATAATGCAAATGAATCCATATTTGTTTCAATATGTTCTTAATCCATTAGTAATGGATATCTTTAAACCATACCAAACTAGATTTGAGAATACTCTAAGTAATTCATGCGTGCCTACTATTTTTGATACATCTTTATCATGTCCTAGTTTGAAAGAATATTTAAACTTATAAACCCCATTTCTATCTATGGGGTAACTATCTGAATCTATTTATTTAAAAAGTTGCAACAGGAGTACTGAAATCGTATAGGACACTTGGCTTTTATTAAATGGTGGAGGCCTAGTGGATATACATTCGGGTGCAATCCACCAATACTTTTGTCTCCACTCATTTCTAGTTGATATTTTGAGATAAGATAGCTTTGGGAAACTCTTTTTTGTTGGAAAATGCGGTGTTCTTCCAAATTCACGTAGTCTGATAAGAATGCTTTCCATCAAAATGCAACAATATGTTGCCTGGATGGAGATCATTATGGGAAATATTACAAGTGTGTAGGAGTGAAACTATTTGCAACAATCCATTGATTAGATTCTAGATATTTGTCTTAAATGTTGCTATATCTCCTTCTGTGTGTTTGATACTTTTGCTTCATGGTACATTTAAGTACTCTTTTTCCATTTTCTTGAGCAACATGTCTAAGGTACCACCATTCTAGAATCTCAAAATGAGACATGGGCTTTTACTATGATGCCTTGCTAATGCAAGTGGACTAATTATTCCACTATGTGTAATAGGTAAAATGGTGGCCTCATTCATAGCTTCATTCTCTTGTGTCTCTAGTTCATCACCATGTAATTTGAATAATTTTGCGACAAAGATTTCATTGATGAATCTCGGGTGGGTTATGCTGCATTTATGGATCATTCCATATTGTCCTTTCCCCACACAAGCTTCATTTTTTAAATGAATACATGAATATGGGAGTAAACATAAATGTTTGGATGTTTGATCTCCCATACTCACATGTATATCTTTTGCATATGGATCTATTGTTGTTGCTATGGTTGGTCTCTTTGCCTATTTAGTAGTGTCAAGTCTCATTTGCTTTCCTCTCTTCATTGTTTGGCAATGTAAATCGACAAATTTGATTTTGTGAATGAATCCTGGCATTGTGGTGATATCCAATGCTGATGAGTCTCCTACTTTGACTATTTGTCCAAAGATGCGAGTGAGATCTTTGGACATTTCGTCATCTAATAGTTGTAGTCCTCTTGATACACTTCCAAATTTATCTTCAATATAGATGTATGCTATTCTAGCTAACTGTTCAATGAAATCCTTCTAATTTGATATGTCCATTGCTATAGTGATTTGGTCTTCTCTCATTCCATAAATGTCTTAGTAGATAAAAAAACTTCTAAGGACTTTTTCTCATGCTTATTTATTTTATGTGCATATGTTCAAATATAAAAAACCAACTATAAGATAAAATTAAAATTTTGATTGATATCAAATCTTAGACACTAATCTAATTCATGAAAGCAATAATAAAAAATAAGACCCATAAATAAAATGATGGATAGCTAGATATATATTAATTACACATATAAATAGATAAATGAGTAAGTGTTGTTGGAGGATAAACACTCCTATGTGCATAACGAAAGCAAATGAACCCTCCTAGGATCCTGAAAATGTTCATGTATAGGCTGTGTATTTTTTGCATTTCTTTTAGTACGTGCAACAAATGAAAATGAAAATTTTCAAGCTAAAACTAGATTTAAAGATATTTTAAATGAGCATAAAATCACTCCATTTGGATACTGGATGATGCCTCAACCAGTTGCAAAAAACACATAACTTTATCTCTTCATAGAGTATTAGCTAACTACACAGACACAATTCTGGCCATTTGTCTGCACATGTGTAGGCACTGAACTCCGAATTTATATGAGTTAAGGTAAACCTTATAAGCTTTCAAACAAGATGAAAATAATTGCAAATGAATTTGGGATGAAGGAGAAACAACAATTACAAGATCAAGAGGTATGCCAAGATCATATAGAGAGATAGAGCATGTAAAAGTGAAATTTCTACAAAATATGTAGAGAACAGCTAGTAGGGGGTGTGCTTAAGCAAGGAGGAAGCTTGGGCATGTATTTCCATGACTCTAAGTCATAATAAAACTGATTAGTGGTTTTAAAGATCACATACTAACCTCTTTAACCAATCAAAAGCCTATACATGTCAAAAAGTGAGGTGCAATCACATCAAGAGGTGACCTAAATATTCTCTAATTAATTTCTTTCCATTTTAGGCATGACTGGATGCCTCCAACTCATAGAAATCCTCCTCCTTTGATTGTGGATTATGTGGAGGGTTCGATTTGGGGCATGTTCCCACACTCTTGAGCTTGAAAGACAAAACTTTCAACATTCCCCCTCAAGCTCAAGTCTTTTTCCATAGTTGCTTCAGCCTATGTATCTTATGTTGATTGCTTCCTTGAATCCTCCAAGTTTTGTAGCTTCAAGAAACCTTGTCATCATGTCTACAATCTACACTTTAGTGTTTACATACCTTATATCTAGCTCCTTTGCCATCACCTTTTCTCTAATGAAGTGATAGTGAACCTCTATGTGGTGGCTTTTTGCATGAAACATGGGATTGTTAGCTAGGTAGATGCTTGAAATGTTATCTCCATAAAGGGAAACTCCTCCACTTCCACTTCCAAGTCCTTAAGTAGCTTTGTAAGCCATAATAGCTCACATGTAGCCAATGCTAAACCTCTGTACTGAGCCTCTATGGATGAAAGAGCAATAATGGGTAGCTTCTTAGAGTTCTATGAGATCACTTTTGTACCTATCATGAAAAATTAATGAACCAATTATGCTTCTATATAGTTTAATATCTTGTATAGCCTCTCCTTGACCTGCAATCAACTTTCTATTGGGCTCCATGGGCTGCGAAAGTGGGTTACAACCACCTATATAGCACATCTAACAAGTATTTTCTTTGAATCAAGAAGATGCCATTGTGTGCATAGATTACCTCTATTCCCAAGAAGTCCTTTAGTGTTCTAAGATCAGATATCTTGAAATCCCTTCCTAGCTTTGATTTGATAGCTTTAATACCTTCAATATCACTTCTTATGATTATCAAATCGTCCACATAGATGCATATGTATACCCTCTTGTCTCCTTGCTTCTTCATGTAAAGTGATGGATCTCCAATACTTTCTTTGTATCCACAACTTGATAAATAATCCACTAACCTTTGATTCTAGGCCCTTGGGGCTTGCTTTAGTCCATATAATGCTTTCCTTAACTTGAAAACATGATTTGGGTACCTCATACTAGAAAATCCTTGAGGTTGGCTCATGTAAACTACTTCTTCAAGCTCTCCATTGAGGAAGGTATTTTTCGCATCCAACTGATATAAGCTCCAATTCTGTGATGTGGCCACTTTCATCAAAGTCCTAGTTGGTGTAATCTTAGCTATGGGGTTGAAAGTTTCATTGTAATCTATCCCATAGCTTTGGGAGAAGCCATTTGCCACCAACCTTGCTTTGTACCTAGCAATGGAACCATCTAGATTTCTTTTAATTTTGTAAACCCACTTATTACCTATCACCTTCATGCCATCTTGAGCTAGTACCAAGCTCCAAGTATGGTTCTCATCAAGTGTTTTGAGCTCTTCCTTCAT
The DNA here is from genome assembly GCA_020310875.1 of Ceratopteris richardii. Lineage (NCBI taxonomy): Eukaryota > Viridiplantae > Streptophyta > Polypodiopsida > Polypodiales > Pteridaceae > Ceratopteris > Ceratopteris richardii. The sequence continues at coordinate 23,209,024 of CM035431.1, read as the reverse complement.
TGCCTCTTGCCATTCCTTGGAATCCTTAGCTTCCTCATAACTAGTCGGTTCTTTGTCCTTGATTACCTCAGTCATGTATGCATAATGCTTTGCAATGAAATTATCATATGTTAGCTTTTGAGCTGGATATCTTACTCTTGAAGAACTTCTTTCACTTCATTTAGGTGTGTTTTCCATCCTCTTTCTTTGCTTTGTGACTCTTGGGGTTGAATCTCTTCTCTCTCTTCATCTTCCAACATGCTCTCATCTACATATGTTCCTTCTTCAAATGCAATATTCTCTTTGCCTTTGCCTTTGCGTTCTTCAGATCGGGTCTCTCTTTCCCTAAGCCTTTCACTCCATGGTGAGGGTTTCCTTGTGGTGGATGAATTTCTTGGACCACTTAAATCCATGCTTTCTTGAAATTTATCATCATTCTTCTTATCTGTCTCACTTACCTCTTCAACTTACAATGGACTCGTGCATGCATACCAAGGCTTCAACTCATCAATGACAACATCCCTACTTACCTTCAGATCCTTGGTGATAGGATTATAGCATTTATACCCCTTTTGCGCCATAGAATATCTCAAAAAGATGCACCTTTCAGATTTGGCATCTAACTTTGACCTCAACTCTTTAAGTACATGTACATATCATATACAACAAAAGATTCTAAGATGTGAAATGCAAGGTTTTCTTCCATTCCATGCTTCCTCAGGGGTTATATGATGTACACCCGATGTAGGACATCTATTCATGATGTATGTGGCTGTATATGTAGCCTCTCCCCAATAACAATGCAACATATTCATTCCATTGAGGATACACCTTGGTACCTCTGCTATGTGTCTGTTCTTTCTCTTTGTTACCCCATTTTGCTGAGGGGCATACCTGCATGTAAATTTTTTTCTGATGCCATTGAACTCCAAAAATTTAGAAAATTCATGGGATAAGTATGTTACCCTCCATCAGATCTCAAAGTTTTGATAAATTTGCGAGACTCCTTCTCCACCTGTGCTTTGAATTTCTTGAAGTAGTGGAACACATCTGATTTGTTTCGAATGCAATATAACCATACTTTTCTTGAAAATTCATCAATCAAGGTTGCAAAATACCTATTCCCAGTAAGGGATGCTTCTCTTCATGGACCCCACACATCTATTTGAATGAGGTCTAAAGCATTTGTACTCACATAGGTACTCTTCTTGAAGGGTAGCCTTGATTGTTTCCTTGTTGGCAAGCTACACAAATCTCATGCAACATTTTAGATGTAAAATTTGGCAGGCCTCTTACCAAGCTCCTCCTTTGGATTTCCTTGAGCTTTTGTAGGTTTATGTGGCCTATTTGTTTATGCCATAGATCCAAATCTACTATCCTCTTGTCTCCATATGTGACATACATTGAATGGTATGGCTCATTTATCTCCATTGTGAACATTCTCCCTTGCTTTTTTCCTTTTTCTTTGAGCTTGAAACCTGCCCTTGGATCCTCAAAAAAATCCTCTTTCATTACACCTAACTTACTAGCATTTTTCTACCATTTGACCTACTGAAATAAAGTTTTTGTTAATAGTACGGACATGTAATACCTCTGATAAGCATTTTGCTCCTTAATTTCGTTCCAAACTAATATTTTCCACATGTTGAATGGTATGCTCTAAGTTATCACCTGTGTCCACATGTCCTTGATGCTTTGGGACCTGCACATTGCTAAAAAGATCCGTTCAACATGACATATGATTGCTACATCTGCTATCTACATACCATACATCTTCACTAACTTGAGTTGTATCTTCACCATACCTCATGGAAAGTAAATAATCATTCCCTTGGTTGGATGATGTGTTTGCATAGTTACCTTGCCCTCTATAATTGTTGTTTTTGCTTTGTTTCCCTTTTCTTTGAGCTCTATGATAAGATTCATTTGCAAAATAAGTGGGCTTACCACATAGAAAGCATCCATTTGAAGTGGGTTGCCTCTTCCACCAAATCTTGCACCTCTTCCTATATTTGTTTATCTTACACCCCTTTGACCTGCATTTTCTTGTTTTCCTTGAACTCCTTGGTTGCTTTGATATCTTCCTCTTCCTCTTGTAGCACCTTGATTGTGTCTTCCTCTTCCTCTACCTGCATACAACAATTGCCCTTGGCTATCCTTGGCATTATGACCACCAAGGTTCATCTCCTCTATCACCATGAGAGTGTTTAGTTGATCAAAAGTAGGAAGAGAGTCCCTTATATACACTAAAGTTGTGAATGCCCTCCATTTTTCATCATCCCTAAGTCCATTTAGGGTGTGGGTGACAAGATCGTCATCATCTAGGGCACAACCTATTGACCCTAGTGCATTTACAAGCTCTTTAACCTTTAATATGTAATCATTAGCACCTTGAGAGGGGTTTTTCCTAAGATTATCTAGCTCATTCTTAAGCTGAATTTTTCTAGTTTTTGTGGAGGTTGAGTACAATCTCTCCAAGCACTCCCATACCTTCTTTGATGTATTTAAATTTTGAATATGTCCTATTATGGAGTTGCTAATATGGTGAAATGAAATAAAAATGACTCTTTTGTCCCTTTCACACCACTCTCTTACTGCTCTTCTTTGGTCATTGGTTGGATTTACCTCATCTATATAGGGTTTTGGCTCTCCACCACTCACAAGTCCCCACAAACCTTTCCCCATCAAAAAAAATTTCTTATTCTAAATGGCCATGTTTGTTAGTTTCCCTTTTCCAGCTTCTTAGCCTGAGCATTGAGATCCACCATAGTGCCTTCTAGCACTTTTGAACCTCCCCCTTGATGCAATGAAGGTGGAAAAGATGGATTTTACCTCAAAAAATAGAGCTACTCCTCTAGAAGAAGTTTCATCTTTGATTCGATGACTTGTTTGCTTCCCCTTGTTCTTGATGTGCCCGTTCTTTACGTCCTTCCTTCAAATTTTGATGAGGCCTTTACTTCACTTTAATAGCTCCTTCGTCTCTCTTTGATACTCCACTTATAGCTCTGGTACCACTATTGAAGGATAAACACTCCTATGTTTAGAACAAAAAGCAAATGAATCCTCCTGGATCCTAGAAATGTTCAGATATAGGCTATGTATTTTCTTTGTTTCTTTGAGTACATGCAGAAAATGAAATTTCTGAACCTAATACTAGACTTAGAGAGATTTCAAATGAGAGTAAAATCGCTCCATTTGGATACTGGATGATGCCTCAACCAACTACAACAAGATAAATAACTTGATCTCTTTAGAGAGTATTAGCTAACTACATAGACACTATTCTAGACATTTTTGTACACATGTGCAGACACTGATCTCGAGACTTATATCACGTAAATTAGAGCTTATAAGATTTCCAAAAAGACAAAAATCATTGCAAGTGGATTTGGGATGAAGGAGAAACAAGAATTACAAGATGAGGGTTTCTACTAAGATCATCTAGAGAGATAGAGCATGTAAAAGTGAAATGTTTGCAAAATATGCAGAGAATAGCTAGTAGAGGGTGTGCTTAAGCAAGGGGGAAGCTTGGGCACATATTTCCATGACTCTAAGTCATAATACAACTCATTAGAGGTTTTAAAGATCACATAATACCCTCTTTAATCAATCAAAAGCATATACATGTCAAAAAGTGAGGTCCAATCACATCAAAAGGTGACCTAAATCTTCTCTAATCAAATTTTTTCCATTATAGGCATGATTGGATGCCTGCAACTCATGGAAATCATCCTCATTTGATTTTTGATGATGTGGAGAGTTCAATTTGGGGCATGTTCCCACACTCTTGAGCTTGAAATACAAAACTTTCAACAAGTGTATGGATAGGTAGATCAATATATAAGTAGATAAATGATAGAAATATGGATAAATAGTTAGATAAATAGATCTATAATTAATTAGAAAGTACAATTATCATCTTGAAGTGAATCTTTGTAATTATTAGGAATGTAAGAGTTAAAGAATTAGACATTCATGATAGTTCATATTGTCTCACTAATCTATGTGTGATTCTTGTCACATGAGTCTATATAAATATTGTGATAGTAAGAGTCAAAGAATGAGACGATCACAATAGTTTCTATATACCTTGTGAATTACACTATAGTTATGCTCACACGAATCTAAGTGAAAATTGTGAGAGTAAGAGTCAAAGAATTAGACAATTGTAATAGTTCCTACACACTCCCTATACTATTGAGAGAATAGGAAGCGAGGCAGTGATTCAAACAATCTCATTACATATATTGCTCAATCCTATACTACTGTGAGGGTAAGAACCGATGTAGCGAGTCAGAGAATCACAATAGTGGTTTATTTTAAATTTTATTAATCAAAGTATACAAGTAAGACATGCTTTTGTGAGTCGAATATGTATACTATTGATGATTAAAATACATAAAACCAATCACATAAATACAAATCATACATATATAAGAGACGCATATGAGAATCATAACATATGCATGTCACACAATAAACATAACAATAAAATAGAAAATAAATGAAAAATAGAGCAATATTTAAATGATATGGTGAGGAAAGGGCTCTATGAGTGGTATGGTAGTAGTATATCTCTAAGAACTTGTCAGAAAGCATGTGCCGAATAAGTTTTTTGATCAAATGGAAAAATATATAATTTCTTCCTTAGAAATAGGTTTTTGATCAAAATCACTTTTGATCAAAATTTTGAAAGATCTTTCCATCAAAAACATGTGCATGTCTGATTTTTTATTCATCTTTATTTAGAAATACCTTAATAAAATGAACATATTCAATATTTTTCCATTATTCGATCAAATAAATGCAACCTAGATGATTAATATTCCTTGAAATTTTTAACACACATACAATATTTTCTATGTTTCATGATTTTGAATGGTTCATTTTGGCCAATCCTTCTATATTTGGCCTTAGTGGGATGTCATTAGGAATTACTCTCGATGAAAATATTGAAATTTAGATCTTGTCTTGTTATGTATTGAATCCCAAAATCTTCTCACACTCACATATAACCACAATCATTAGCAGAGCACTATCTACACCATTCACCCACACACATCCATGGTATCAGATATAACAAAATTACACCCTACAATTATTCACTTCACAAAAAAATTAATAGTGGATCACCACTAATAGCAAATGAGAGATAGATTAGAAAAAACAAGATAGTATCAACACAGAGGTATGCAAAACTCTATGCTCTTTGTGCGCAAAGCACCACTGGTGGCGATTTTGCTCTGAACTTGTGTTTGTCACTATACCAATTGTTATATTAGACATCACTTTGAAGGGATCACATCCCTATTTAGAACAGTCTAGAGACTATTATCACGAGTTAAATATAAATATAGAAAATAGTAATTTGCAACAGCTCTAATATTGGCACACATAGAGGATGTGAACCCTATGAGGAAGTCTGAGGCGACTCAAGAATCTCTTCATCATCAAAAGGCACTAACTTCTCTAACACAATAGCCTTGAATGTTTCTTGAGCATCTTCAAAAGTATGCCCCAAGTGTTTTGAGTTGTATTGAGTAGCAATCAAAAAGTATTCTACTCGATCAAAATATCATCTGGCACCTATAAACAGGAAACCTGATTTTAATACACCACAACTTTGGCAGCCTTAGCAAGATGCTGAGTGATATCTTAATGATCGCTTAAATATTCGCTTGAGTTCAATCATTGGCATCCTGCAAATTATGCACTTGGTGCAATGCATCTTCTCACTCCTGAGTGGTCTGTTCCATTATTCCATAAAGTATAACATGCCTCCCAATTGACAAGCAATTGACCTCAGTTGATAAGAATAAAATTTACATGGATGGCCAGTCACATGCCCCATCACTGAACAATCATAAGCATGTTCCATGTAAAAACACATGCATGGAATTGGAAAACTTGAATTTAATGTTACTATGAATGATATGCAGAAATCAAATGATCATAGTGTGGAGTTAAAGATGTTTTATGAATCCATTGAGATTCCTCAAGTGAGTGATTTTTATATTTAACTAAATATCTATGATATTGGTTACCTGTGCATGTAGTAGTAACATCATACTCAAGTATTTTCTTTGGAACTAAAATTTTTGCATCCTCTTCAAGTAATGGAGGATCATCTAAAATAGGAGTGAGTGGTAAAGTTCCTTTAAAAGATTTCAATAAACTAATATGAAAAGAATTATATATATTCCAATGAGAAGGTGTGTCTAGTCTAAAAGATTTCTCATTAATTTTTTGAATAATATGGAAAGATCCATAATAACATGATGCAAGTTTAACGTTAAGATGCTATGAAATATTTTTCAAATGTCTTTTAATTATTTGTAACCATACAAAGTCATTTTCATTAAACTATTTAGCTACTCCTTTCTTATTAAGATTACACATGTAACATTCTTGACTCTTTTTACTGTAATCATGAACCTAATGAAGTGTAGAAATATGATCTTGTTCAAAAGAATCAGCCATAGGCATATAAGTTGGAGTGAGAGTCATGGGAGTGGGAGGCTTTTTACCATAAACAATTTCATATGGTGCACATTCCGTAGTGGTATGTGTTGTCTTATTATATGAAAACTATAGTAAAGGAGTTTTCTCATCCCAATTAGTTGGATTATCTAAAGAATAACAATGTAATAAATCTAAAGTAGTACTATTTGTAGCTTCACTTTGCCCATTACTTTCAGAATGAAATGCATAGCTAAAGTCTATTTTAGAACCTAAATTCTAGAATAATGCAATGCAAAAGTGATTACAAAAATGAACATCTTGATCTAAAAGAATAACTTTTGGATAACCATGATGTAGAAAAATACATTAAATAACTAACTCAGCACCTTGAGGTGCAGAAAGAGTCTTTTTACAAGGAATGAAATACGCTTGTTTACTAAAAATATCAACAATTATCCAAGTCATATCATTATGAGATGAAGTTGTAGGAAGAACAGTAATAAAATCCATAGAAATTTGTTCCCGTGGTCCATTAGGTATGGGAAGTGGCATTAATAATCCAAATTCTTTACCATTATGTCGTTTCACATGTTGACACACAATGCAATGGGAAACATACTGTGCAATATCCTTTTCCATATTGGGAAAGAAAAATTCTTTACATGTGGAAATAGTACTTTGTATGCCCCTATGACCCGTATATGGTGGTTCATGCATATCTTTCATAACAAATTCTTTAAAACCTTGTGTGATGCATGAATTGTGTTCGAAATACAACAATCCATTATGAAAAGTGAAGTGATCCTCACTAAATTTTGTAGAATTATTGAAGGCATTCCATGTTCGTGAAAAATACAAATCAGATGCATAAGTAGGAATCATGTCATGAAATGAATGAATATGAACAACATAAATATTATTGATTGAAACAATATTTTTTTGTGGAGATTGGAAGTGACTGAGGGCATCAACTAAAACATTAGCTTTTCTAAATTGATATTGAATCATAGGCTGAAAATTTTGTATGAATGAAGCCCATTTAATATGTCTATATGAAATCAATGCTTGATTTAATAAATGCTTAATAGCATGTTGGTCTGCTTTGATTACAACTTTAGAACCCATATGGTAATGTTTCAAAATTTTTAAATCATGCACAAGAGCTAAATTATCATATGTACTTTAATTCTTTTCAAAAGGTTTAAGTTCGCTACTTTCAAATGCAATGGGATGATCATTTTGCATTAATACATCATCTATACCTAAACCACTAGCATCTGTAACTACATGAAAAGGTTGTATCTATCTTTGTAATTGCAATATAGGTGCGTCATACAATGCATGTTTGAGTTTTTCAAAAGATTGTTGTTGTGCTAATCCCTATTGATTGCATGTAGAAGTGCAAGAGACACACAAGAAGCATACACAAGGAGCACAAACACAACAAGACACAAGGAGAAGACTATGGTTGGAATAGCTCTCTCTATTGACGATGAACTAAACTGAAGTAAGAGCTGAATAATATCCCTAAGTACAAAGTACCACCACATATGAGAGTATCAAGTATGTGGTAACATGGGAAAAAACCTCAAGCTAGCACTAGAGTAAAAAGTGCCCATGTATATGGAAAAGGTTCACATCAAAGCTACTCTAGGAACACATAAGTGTAAAAAACCCCCTTGGAGCGAATGATATGAACACATACAGGGAGTGACAGATTAGCCCCCACAAGGTAATAAGGCTAAAGCTTTGCGAAAAGCTTCAAACTTTTCCTGTGGAAGAGCTTTGGTGAATATGTCTGCCACATTATCTTGTGTAGGCACATATACCAAATCAATATCTCCTGCATGAAGGCGCTCTCTCACATAGTGATAAAGCACCTCAATATGTATGGTTCGTGCATGAAACACTGGGTTTCATGAAACAGCCAAAGCACTCTAACTATCAATAAGAATATGCATAGCAACATCAATCTCCATGCAAAGATCCATCAATAGGCGTCTCAGCCATATACACTCCAATGTAGCTATTAAAACTACCCTGTACTTAGCTCCACAACTCGATGTCGCCACTATAGGTTGCTTCTTACTCAACCAAGATATGCATGAGTCTCCAAGGAAAAAGCAATTACCACTAGTGGACACACGAGTATCATAACAACCAGCCCAATCACTATCTGTAAAAGCCTGAAAGCATGGCTGAATATATCTTCCATAAAAGAGACCTAAGCTCAAAGTGCCTTTGAGATATCTAAACACATGCGATTATGCCACAAAACATTCCACCATAATTGAGCCTTTCCCACCAAATAATTGTTGGAACAAGTCCATGGCAAGTCCAAGTGATGGCTTGAGTCATCAAAAGACCTAGAGACTTGAAGGAAATGTCTAGTATTTGTAAAGTTCACTTGTGAACTATCTCTTGTAATGTTTTAGTCTTTACTTGATGTAAAAGTAAAAGGAATCTAAAGTGGTTGAGTAAGCTTGATGAAAAAAGGAAATAAAAGCCATGAATTTGTGATTTACGATAGTTGGAGAATAAAATCTATCACAAAAAGATTGAAGAGTGATTTTAGGTGAGAATAATATTCAAATTTGGGCTCCAAATATCACTATAATACATGACCTTCTAGTCGCATTTTTTAAGACCTCCATGAGCTGAGCTTTATGCCATATCAAAGTGTGGGTTCAAGGCACACATATGTATCAATAAGTCCATTGTACTTTACAATCAATATAATTTCATTTTTATGATCATTTGAGTTCATGTCTTCATGCTTTTGTGAGTATACTGTTCACTGCCATATCTCTCAGTTTTCTCACTCAGATTGTAGTGATGATTTCTCTGAGCTTGGTGCATCATTTTCAATGATTTAAGTTGGTAAAATTTTCTCCTTAAGTGTTCCCCAAAAGGAATCAAGTCAATTGGTGCTATGACCAGGAATTGTTCAAAACATTGGACAGGTGTATGAACAAAAATAGCAAGTTTTTTGTTATTGAATCTACTCCAACTTATTTGTTTTAATTTATCTTTTTGAGAGTGATCTTCCAAGGTACATAGGGTGTCTAATATATCCTTTGGCAAGCTAAAAGGGCCCACTACATATCCTTGGAGTTTATTTGGCTGGTCTAGTGCAATGTTTTTGCAGCACCACTTCATCTTGTCCAAGTTCAAATCCATCTCTTCAAAGTAGTATCAGAGCAGGGTTGGACAACATGGCAGATGGATGTCCTTCATCAATTGACAAATTGGATAGAGGTAACAATGCAGCCTGGTCATTAAGGATGGAAGCTTATCTTCAAGGCATGAATTTATATGGTTATGTAGTTGGAGATGAAGCTATGCCAAGTTTCAAGAACAAAGGTCAACCAACACAAGAAGAGCAAGAAAGATTGAGCACATGGTGCTCCAAGGATGCACTTGCAAGGACTTATCTCCTCAACTCTATCTCATATTTTTTGTTGCCTCACATTAGGAGTTATAAAACATCTCAGGAAGTGTGGAATGCACTTGAAGCCTTCTTCTCTCCAAGTAAAAGGGCCAGGAAGCATCAACTATGGCTGGAATTCACAACTCTCAAGAAACCTCCTGAAAAAAATGTGATTGATTTTGTCACAAAGGTCAAGGACATAGGAGATTAGTTGGGAAGCATTGGAGAAGTGATACATGAAGAAAAAATTGTAAGACAAGTCATCAATGGCTTGAAGGCAGATGACAAGTGGGAAGCATTCACCACAGCTATGGATATATACATGGATATGCATGTACCAGATTTCAATACACTCATAGGACAACTACTTACTCAAGAGGCCAAGATTATCGAGAATGGAGAAAGCTCCAAAGGTAATCAATCTTCTGCCTTGTATACTGATAAAAGCAAGTCCAAAGAAAACAAAGGAAGAGGAAAGAAAGTGGATGATGAAGCAGGTACACATCAAGCTAACTATGCAAGTAAAGGAAGACATGGTAGAGGTAGAGGCAGAGGAGGAAGGCAAGCCGGGGGGAGATCCCAAGACTCTAATTCATGCTCTATTTGTGGAATAACTAATCATACAACTAAAAATTGCTTTAGGAATTCCAAGAATCAAAGAGGCAGAGGCTACAATAGAGGAAGTTATGGCTACTCAAGAGGAAGGTCCAACAATTACCATGGCAACCATAACAATTACAACCATTCAAACTATCAAGGAGGCAAAAGGGGAAGAAGAGACTTGGATAACTACACAGAAGATTCAAATCAAGAGGACTCATTGCTAATTATGAATATGGCCATGAGGTACTACATATTTTGACTTTCTTTAACTTGAGATAGGTATTAGGATCACTCTAGTTGCTATGTACCAATTTTCATATCTTTTGGATCACTAGATCTTTAGATATGTCCTCTGTAAGCAACCTATATCTGCATACTGTCATCCTCCTAAAAAGTGGGGATTACACACCTCTAAATTAATGAAATAACTTGAGATAGTTAGCTATGGTAATCAATTAGATGTATCTAAAAACGCTTGGGTCAATTGCTATTAAAGAGTGAGAACTAAGCATTTCTCTGAGAGGTTCAAGTCCAAAAATAACAAGTTTCAGAAGTTCTTCTCTCTTGAAAGTTCTCTTTTGGAACAACTATTTCGTAATGAGGCTCCAAAGTATGTAGTGGGTTCTAAATGCATATTTGGGAAGCTAAAGGTGTACACTAATGGACTTTGAAGTCACATTGGTAGGTGTAGAGAAGGATTATTGGAACACCACCTCATCTTTGGAGTGTATCCAACCATCTCCTCACAATGGTATCATAGTTACATCAACTCAATTATAGGAGATGGATTTCCTTCCTCCATTGACAAATGGGACTGAGGTAATTACTTAACATGGTCTCTTAGAATGGAAGCATATCTTAAGGTAGAAATCTCTATGGCTAAATTTCTAGAGATGAGATGATGCTAATTCTCAAAAGCAAAGGACAACCAACTCAAGAGGAACAACAAAGGTTAACTACATGGTGCTCAAAGGATGATCTATCTAAGTCTTATATTCTCAACTGAGTCTTTAATATTTTACTTCCACACATTAGGAGCTGTAAAAACTCACAAGAGACATGGAATGCACTTGAAGCATTCTTCTTATCAAGCACTAGATCTAGGAAGAATTAACTCTAGATGAAATTCACCACACTCAAGAAGATGCCCAAGCAAAGTGTGATTGACTTTGTAACAAAAATGAAGAACTTAGCAGATCAACTTGCAAGCATTGGAGAAATCATTTAAGAGGAGTAGATAGTGGGACAAGTAATCAACGAAATCAAGGGAAATGATAAATGGGAAGCTTTCACTATAGCAGTGGACTTATACATGGGCATGCAAGTACCTAACTTCAATATTTTCATGGGACAATTGTCCACTTATGAAGCAAAGCTTGTGAAGAATGGTGAAAACTTAAAAGGTAACCAATCCTCTACCCTATATACAGATAAGAATAAGAGTAAGGATAGCAAAGGTTAAGGAAAAAGATTTGATGATGAAGGTAGTACCTCGTAAGCAAATTTTGCAGGCAGAGCCAGAGGTACAAGAGGAAGAGGCAGAGGAGGTAGACAAGGCAGAGGGAGATTTCAAAGCTCTTTTCCATGTGCCCTATGAGGCCTAACTAATCATACAACTAAGAATTGTTTCAAGAACCCCAAAAATCAGAGATGAAGAGGCTTCAATATAGGAGGCTATGGAAGTGCAAGAGGCAAATCAAATAACTCCAATGGTTACAACAACAATAACTTCAACAATTCAAATAATCAAGGAGGATATAGAGAAAGCAGCAACTACAACAATCACACCAAAGAGCAAACACACACGGACTCACTTCTATTGATGAACATGACTATGAACCAAGGTAAAGCAGATGAGCATGTATTTTATATAAACTCTCGTTGTTCAAATCATGTAGCAGGAATGTGGCTCTACTATCAGGCTTGGAGGATCCAAGAAATAGACATGAGCTTCAAACAGGAGATGCGACTAGGCACTCAATGTAAAAGATTGGGAATGTGAAGACTCCAAATGGAAATATGAATCTACTCAGCAAAGTATTGTATGTACCTACCATAACAAAGAATCCATAAGTGTTGGCCAAATTGTAGAGAAAGGATTGTAGGTAAGGCTCACAAGGAATGGAGCATTTGTTGAAGATCTAGAACAAGGATTCAAGAGAACTACAAAAGGAGAAAAGACAAGTAGACTCTTTACATTTTAACTCCAAGACACTAGAAATATAGCTCTATTCAATTATGGAAGTCAAACCCTATCAGAATTGGAAATGTGGCCTAAATGATTGGCTCATATAGGTGAAAGAAACCTAAAGCAAATGTGCAGCGATCAAAGTGTGCTTCGCCTACCTAATATATCCAAGCAACATATGATATACAAGTGGAGTGCTTGTCAACTTAAAAAATCACATAGACAACCATTTATCAAGAAAGGATACATCCATGGTGATTTGTTGGAGCTATTCCACACAGATGTTTGAGGACCTAGAAAGGAGCCATCAATTTTAGGATCCAGGTACTATGTATCTTTTATTGTTGATTGTAGCAGATGGACCATCCTATAATTTATGAAGCACAAAGATGAAGTATTCAACTGTTTCAAGAAGTATCTTGCTCTTGTTGAAAATCAAACAGGGAAAACATTAAAGAGGATAAGTTCATTTGGAGGGGGAGAATATTTCCCCCATGAATTTGATGCCTATCTCTAAGGTAGAGGCATCAAGAGAGATCACAACTAGGTACACTCCAGAACAGAATGGAGTGGTAAAGAGAAGAAATAGGAATAGTTCAAGCTGCAAGGTCCATGCCCAATGAGAAAAAAATTACCCAATTATTTGTGGGCAGAGACTATATCTACAACCACCTATCTTATCAATAGAATTCCATCAAAGGCATTAGATGGGATGACACCCTATGAAGCATGGAATGCAAGAAGCCCTAGCCTTGATCATTGCAGGGTATTTGGATGCATAGCCTATGCACATATTCCATCACAAATTAGAGGTAAAATGGATCCTAAGGTAGAGAAATGTGTGTTTATTGGATATGACCTAGATAATAAAGGGTATAGGCTATATAATCCAAGTACTAAAGGTTTTACTATTAGCAAGGTATTGTCTTTGATGATGAAAACTCTTGGTTTGAAGATGATTACAGGAAAGTCAAGCTACCTTATGATCCAAAGGAGGATTTTCCAACATTATAGAAGGGAAATGATCACCTACATGAAGATTCAAGTGACTGTGATGATGATCAGAAGACGTCAAGGAGGAATATCAAGGCTTGGAACAAAAAGGTAAACAAAAGATGCAAGATTTGAGAGGTTGCAGAATCTTCTTAGCAAACAATAAGGAGATCAACTAGGGAAAAAAGCAAGCCAAGAAGTTATGGAGCTGACACCTCTTTGGTCACTAAACACTCAATCTATATTGCTTAGGATATCAATTCAAAAAAACCATCAAGCTTTGAAGAGGATAAGAAGAAATCAGAGTGGAGAGAAGCAATGGAAGAAGAGATAGAAGCCCTTCAAGAGAATTAGACATGGAACTTGGTTCCTAAGAAGCCATCCATGAAGATCATTGGATCTAGATGGATCTATACGGTAGACAGAAACTCAGATGGATCAATAAATAGGTATAAAGCAAGGCTTGTGGCAAAAACGTGTGCTCAAACCCAAGGCATAGATTATGAGGTGACTTCTTCTCTTGTGGAAAAGATTCCTACGATTAGAGTACTCATGAGTATAGCTGCTTCAAAGAATTGGAACATCTATCACATGGATGTTAAAAATGCATTCTTGAATGGTTGGATTTCAAAGGAAGAGTACATGGCACAACCTCCTAGATTTGTAGATGAATCACATCCTAAGTATGCGTGTAAATTCAAGATATGGACTGAAGCAAGATCCATGATCTTGGAACCATAGATTGTTAAGAAAGATGGATGGACACTCCAAGAAATGAGTAGGTACTACCAATCCCTACTTTGTACCAACCCCTTTTTGCTCTAGAGTTGAGTTTTAGGCACTCTTAGCTTTCCAATGACATTAAACCAGTGCCTATGTACTTTGAAAATGATGTGAGAAATGATTGAACCAAAACAGACTACTTCCAAGTTGAAGGATCAATGAAAACCTTCTGTTTTTGTTCACACACCTGCTGCTTGTTAAGCTCAGTGCTTCCACTACAGTAGGAATTAGAAAAGTTTCTTTTAAAGATATCAAATTAGCTTAATGAGCTAATGATTCCAAGTTGAATCACTTAAAATGATGCACTATACACAGAGCAATCAATTTAGCAATTAAATCATTACCCTCAATTTTTTAGGACCTCTAGTAGAAACTTTGACATGCTTTTCTCCAAATTTACTAAATGGATTATCTTCACAATTTGTGCCCGTGTAGAAGACTTGGAGTTGGGAGTGTATCCAACCATCTCCTTACACCAATCCCTGATTCCCTAAGTACTCATCCCGAGGCATTCCATTAAGCCCCAAATGGTTGCCTATTGCCCTCTGAATCGTCCATGGACTACTCTCAATTATGAAGAAATTCTCAACCTCTTGCCATTAAGCACCTACTTGGTGCATGTGTAGACTCTTGTCACCGGGGATATCGATTGATACCATGAGACTTGTGCACCCCTTCACCTGAACAATCTACAATTGAATATGATATGCATGATATCTTGGAAGATTTGATCATTTGAGAATCTGATTTGTATCTGAACTTGCTGATGCCCTCTATCTTGAACTCGAGAAGACAACCTTGTATAAAAGCTTCTATGAAGAAGCAATGAAGGAAATAGAGACTACCACCAAGAAAGCTACCAACCTCTAGAAGGCAAACATCTGTCACCTCCCGCAAATCTAGGAGCTGAAACAAGAGGCCATGGTTGAGAAGGACGCATTACATGAAGCCAATTTTAAGTTCAGGAGAGTATTCAAGCAAAGGAGTTGTTGCATCAAAGTGGAGAGGCACTGCAAGAAACAAACACTCACCTATTCATCAAAGACTACCAACACACTGAAGGAGCCACCCAACATGAATTTAATTGGTAGAATTTACAAACCCAAATGGAGTAAGCCAAATCTATGAAAAATATGCCCTAGAACAATCTCAAATAGAACAAAAATGACCAAAACATGTTACGAAACATGATTTTTGTCTTTAAGAGGAGTTTGGTATCAAGTTGGCTGAAGCTCAAAGCTAGGCCATTGTTTTTATTAAAGACCATGGTCCAAAAGATTTAGACTACCTTCATGGATGCTTCAAAGTCTTTTAAATATGATGTACATACTCCTTGAGACACTGAAAACGATGAGGAGGAATAATTTTGGTTCCTTTTTGGGTTGAGGTCCTCGGTGAGTGCTAGTGTTAGGTTGGTGAGATATTATCTTTTGTTAAAACTCCAGTGCATTATTTTGGTGAATAATCCTAGCTAAAAAGGCAGGAGTGTATGATATAAATTTTCACAAAGGAAGAAAAAGAACTCTTTTTACATACTATGAAAGAGAACAAGTATTGAACTTGTTGAATTGTCATGCTAATAGTGCTTCATGTACTGGTTTGATACATATTGTGCACTATCTTGATTAGTCATTTTGTTTTGTGTGCATTGGTTGTTAAATATAATCTGGTGTGTGCAAGTAATTGGTGTAATCTAGGGTCTACAATTAAGTATGACACAACATAGAGTTGCTGATTTGATGATCGCTGAGTGAGTGCTATGGAAATCATTTGGTATATTAAGTGGGTACAAAAGGTTCCATGTAGAGTGTAACAATGCCCAATTCTATGTAATCTAAGTGACTCTGAGCATAGGATGTAGTAATTAGCAAACTATAAGTTTAACCAGTAAATTGCCTAGATTCGATTATCTTAGAGATAGAAAAAGAAGACAAAAACACAGTAATTTAGAGTAATCTAAACTTTTCCACCCAAGAACCCTCCATTGACCTACTCCCTTCCTAACCATACTAGAGAAAAGAGAGGTTAACAACACACATACACATATACAAAAACATACAATCACATACAAACACACATAAACATATACACACACATACACACATACATACACATGCATACACACATATAAACATACACAAATGTATACATACACACACATAGACACACACATACACATATAGACACACATACACTCACATGCATACATACACACACATGCATACACATGCATATGCATACATACATACACACACACACATATATACATACACATACATACATACACACACATATACACATATACACACACATACACTAAACACACATGCATACACACATACACATACACATACATATACACACACATATACATACACACACATACACACATACACACATAGATATACAAATACATATACATACTGTTAAAAGCGCTACCGTAAGCCACTTTTAATCTCATTTCTGGGTTCTTGGGAATGGATAGGGGTCTGGCAGTGCAGAGGCCCTTTGTTTAATTTTTCCAATTCAATCATGTAATCAAATCTTTAACCGTCTTCCAATTCAATGATTATCACTACGTAGTACGCTTATCACGCGAATTAACAACTACGAATTCATACAGGTTTATTAATATTAACGTAGCATTATTGTGTTAATCATTAATCACTGAAAACCTTAAGAACAAGACACAGTATTCAGAATTTGCGCAAATCTGCAATATGACAACTCCAACGCGATCGCCCAGACAGACAGTCTGGCGATTTCCTGTCTCTCGCTGAGGAGTGCCATGCTCGCCTTTTTCTGTAAGCCACTTTTAATCTCATTTCTGGGTTCTTGGGAATGGATAGGGGTCTGACAGTGCAGAGGCCCTTTGTTTAATTTTCCCAATTCAATCATGCAATCAAATCTTTAACCGTCTTCCAATTCAATGATTATCACTACGCAATACGCTTATCACGCGAATTAACCACTATGAATTCGCACAGGCTTATTAATATTAACGTAGCATTATTGTGTTAATCATTAATCACTGAAAACCTTAAGAGCAAGACACAGTACTCAGAATTTGCGCAAATCTACAATATGACAACTCCAACGCGATCGCCCACACAGACAGTTAGGCGATTTCCCGTCTCTCGCTGAGGAGTGCCATGCTCTCCTTTTCATTATTCAAAGAAAGTTAAAACTCTTCGTCACACATTTCCGGTGCGTGCGAATATATATAAAAATAAAATTACAATCCAATCCGGCGGCTTAACACTGGCACGCACGGTGGACTCGAACCTAAAAGGAAAAAGACAATCAAGGCTCATCAGTGATGCCTTGTATATACAGTGTTTTGGCTAATTTAAAAGTTCTTGTGTTCTTTTGCTTCAAGGAATCCAGCATAGTCTTCAAAGTATCCGGCTCGACCAGTTGTGCATCTGTTCGAACCGAACTAGCAACAACTACCTGACTCATCAATAATTCAGCTTGCGTTTGCAAAAATGATTCTTGCAGGTAAAAATCATTGGCTAGCGTAGCATCTCTCCTCAGCTTCATATCGGCGATCTGTGCATCAATCTGAGACAGTTTCTCTGCTTGAAATCCTAATTGCTTTTCTCTTCGTTCCAGTTCTTGAGCTTGATATTGGATAGTTTTATAGTAGGCATCTCGCACTTTCATAATACCTTCCATCTCTTTCTTTATTTGAATCGTCCGGCCCGTCTGTGCGTCCAAGTCTCGGCTCTTCTGAAAAAGTTCAGCAGACACTGTCTTGAGTTCTTCAGTGTTCTGCATAGCCAAATCCGCCATTTCTTGTCCTTTCTGTGTCACTAGCTAGATCCGCACGTGTTTCTTCTAGCAAATTGCCAAGTGCCACTTGAGCATCTTCTTTGTCTTGCACCATCTGTTCTAATTGACCGATTTCTTCATTGCGAGCGGCTAGGAGAACGGTCTTCTCCTTCAACTCAGCCACTGCGTTGTCACGTTGGGCAATCAGGTTATCTTGTTCTGCTAACCGCTCTTGGAGTTGCTGAAGCTGAATGTGTAAGGCATGATTCTCTGCTTTGACGGCATTTGCTTCTTCCTGGAGTGGGGCAATATCCGCTTCCAGCAAATCCACTTTACCTTGCAATTCATGCTGAATGTGCTGAGTGGCGAGCTTCATTTGTAGAGGCAATTGCTTAGAGAATTGACTTAGAAGCTGGCCCTTCGATGCCAGTTCCGTAAACATAACATCTGGGGGAGGAAGAGCAGGAGGGGGTTGTGATGAAGAGGCGGAAAGCAGATGAGGGGAGGGTGGTGGAGAGTAGTTGGGAGAAGATAATTGATGAGTGGGTGCATCACGGATGGCATTGGAAGATTCACCAAGAAAAACTATAGCAGGTGCAAAACTAACAATTGGCGGAGGAAAAAGGAGAAGAGTGTTTGACACCAACATGATTCCGGTCTCATTCGGATTTGTCACCTCAGCAGTATCAGTCACAGCCTCAGCAGTGCCAGCGGATTCCTTGATTGCATCTGCTTGGACTTCTGTGCTTGGGGATGAAGGAGATTGTTGTTCCATTCCTTCGTTAACTTCGGTAATTATTGCACCTGCTTTGGCTGCAGAGATTGGTGACGAGGGGGATCGACAATCTGTGCCTCCAGTAGCGGCTTCGATCTCCTTTACAACCTCCACATTCGAGTGATGCGATTCTTCTAGTGAAGAGGCTTCCTCGACATCATCCATGGATGCACCTTGTTCCGGCTGCTTGAGAGGAGAAGATGGGACAGAGGAGTCTACCTAGAGAGAGGTGGCGGTGTCGTGGAAAACTTCAGCTTCGTGACATGCATTGGAGCCCTGTACCTGGCTTTCGGATGGGCTAATGCGTCTGCATTTGCCGTGAAAAAATTGAAGCAAATCGGCATCATCATCATCTTCATCGTCGACCATTTGTGTAGATTCTTAGTGTAGCAGAAAAGGAGCGTTTAGAGGAGGTTGCGCGGCTTGTACCACCGAAAAGAGGAAGGTTAGGATATGGGATAAACGTGTGCGAGGGAGGTCACTCTTGGTGATTTGTTTTGTAACCGCTACGCATTCACGGTGAATGCGCCTAAAGAAAAATGCCGTGAAATTTACAGGTTCATGGGAAGCCGTCTCTATCATGGAATAAAAGGATCTAGATCTACCATAGGTGCGTTTTTGTAAATTTAGCGCGGTGACCAGGAATTGCAGAGCAGTATGCTCTGGTTCGGGTCGGCAAAGAATGGAGAACTCATTAGATGAGTGCCAGGGAAACAGTTCCTTCATGGTGGCAAGAGTAAGGAGTGGATCATTCTCCAATCCTTCCTAAGGGAGTCAAAATCCTTCAGCAAACGTGGCTAGAGTGATGACTACACGAGGGTTTAAACAGGTAATCGGCCAACACTGCTCCGTAGCACGCGTGGTGGCAATGGCAGAAATAATTTGTGCGTGAAAGGGGTGACACTCCACTAAATGCCAAGGCAATTCAGCGAAGGTCAGCAATCCCCGAGTGCGCAAGTACTCACTCACCTCTGGAGTGAGTCCTACACGGAAGGTTGCTATATTATCCAGAACTTCCATGGCGCGCACAAGGATACACAAAAACACAGAGTACACGGAGCTCGCAAATACACAAACACAATAGCAATTAACAGTGGAAAGAACAAGATTAAATAGGAAGATGAAAAAAATCATGCGGTAAAACCCTACTCATAACGCAGTATTGGAGAGATATCTCATAAGTACGACATGTATGCATGAACAGAAACAATGACACACAGGCGGCTATTAATCATAGTTAGATACCAAAAACGGGAAGATTATGGTCACTTGGTCAACCGAAATACGGGGGGGTAGAAAAGAAAATCAAGTGACACCCGAAAACGAGGAAAAAGACTGAGTACACCTCAGGGGTTACTAGAGGACTGGTGATATGGGTGGAGCTTAGAACCGTTAATCACTTTTGGAAGGAGAATACCTGTTAAGGTTGCCAACCGAAAAGTGGCGGGTCCCACCTGTTCAGCAATCCGGTATGGTCCAAACCACCGTAACTTAAATTTTCCCGCAGATCTATTGGCTTTAGCATTATAGAATAAAACGAGTTGGCCAATCGTGAAAACAGGGGTTTTTAGAAAACGATCATGAGTACGAGCTTATCATAGCTGAACTTCTTGAAGAATCATGAACTTTCCCAATGTTATTCATCCAACGATCTGAGCACATCCAACCGGAATGGAAGAGATTCTTTCGGTAGCAATTTTTGGGGTAAGGCAACTCGCATACTCGGTACCACTACTTCCATTGGCGCAATAGCTTCCAATCCATAAGCAAGTTTAAACTTAGTCGTTCGGGTAGCCACTTTGTACGTGGTCCGGTAAGCCCACAATAGTGCAGGTAAGAGTTGGTCCCATCGTTGCGGACATTCCAAGATCAATTTCTGAAGAATATTCATCAGAGTCTTATTGGTGCTCTCAACAAGACCATTGGCACGGAAATAGTAAGGTGAGCTGAATTTATGCACAATCTAGAAAGTCTGAGTCAGCACCCGCATTAAGGTATTTGCGAAATGTGTACCCTAGTCCGTCACTATTTCTAGAGGTAATCCATATCGAGGGAAGACATCTTTCATCAAGCATTTGGCCACCGAAACTGTTGTGGCAGATCGTAAAGCCCAAGCTTCCACCCACCTAGTGGCATAATCTGTACAGGTCAAAATATATCGGTTGTTGGTGAGGGTAGCTGGGGGTGTAATCGGGCCAATGAAATCTAAACCCCACTTCTGAAAGGGCTCCAGAGGTAAGAGAGATTGAAGGGGAAAGAAGTGTCACTGCAAGGGCTGTCCAGACTGTTGACAGACATCACACTGCTGCACAAATTGAACAACATCTCTGTACATGGTAGGCCACCATAGCCCACTTTGCAAGATTTTGCGATGAGTAAGATCAGCTGCGAAGTGTCCTCCAATAGGTGCTGAGTGAGCCATGGCAATAACTGATGCCGATTCATGTGGAGGAATACATCGGAGCGGGACACTAGTATGATCTATGTAATACAGTTGACCCACAATCAACCAAAATCATCGACTGTAGACTGCAATTTTACGGCGTAGAGTAGCGGGAGTATTAGGAAGGAGACAACCATCAGTAAGAAAAGTCATTAACGTATCATAGTAGGTAGGGGCAACCGGAAGTTCTGCAGATTTTGCAAGAGTTAGCTCGGTGACGTAAATAGCCGGTATAGTATCATCAACACCTACCGGATACTCACCGGAATCCAGGCGATATAGAAAGTATGCCAAGACATGTGCCGTGCCGGGTCAGTGAATAACTTCATAATCAAACTCATGTAGTAGTAAAACCCATCTTGCCAGTCTGCCACCTAAATGAACCAAATACACCAGTGCGGCATGATCCACATGGAAAGTGAATCTGCATCCCAGCAAGTAATGCTGAAATTTCTTAACAGAGTATACCAGACCAAGACACTCGTGTTCTATTAGAGAGAAATTTCTCTCTAGAGGAGCTAATCGGTGGCTCGCATAGTACACAGGCCGAAAACCATTTGTCAGTTTGTTGCATTAGCACACTGCCAATCGCGATGTCTGACACATCCACGAAGACATCGAATGGACGTTCCCAATCTGATGGTTGTAGGATCGGAGCCTGCATCAATAAGACCTTCAAACGATCAAATTCCATTTGACACTCATTAGTCCATTCATACTTCCACGGGTTGCTGACCATAAGTCGGCTAAGTGGTGTCGCTAGATGAGCCAGCCACCGTAAATGTTTGCCATGCCACCGGATCTGGCCAAGGAACCTCATAACTTCTTTTGGTGTCTTTGGGACCGGTGCCTCCAACATGGCTGCTACTTTATCAGGATCTACCTGTATTCCTTGTTTAGAGATGATATTACCGAGCAGCTTTCCACAGGAGACCACAGAAACCGATTTGTTAGGATTCAAACATAATCGATACTCTCGACACTTTTCAAAGCAACATCGTAAATGATACAGGTGTGCTGAAGTGTCGCCAAACAATGAGAAATCATCCAAATAGACTTGCATAAACGTTGTCAGGTAAGGTGAGAACACTTTCTGCATACATCGTTGGAATGTACTCGGGGCATTCCGTAAACCGAACCACATTACGGTGTAGGCATAGACACCCCAATTGGTGATGAATGGTGTCTTCGGTATATCCTGTTCTGCCATCCTCACTTGATTGTATCCACTGTAGCCATTCAGGAAAGAATACATTTTGTGACCTGCAACCTCATCAAGCATCCTATCTAGAAAAGGAAGAGGGAATGGATCCAGTACGATGGCTGCGTTAAGCTTTCGATAATCGACACAAATGCGTAACTATTTATTTTTCTTCGGCACTATCACTATTGGTGAGATCCACTCTCCATGTTCAATGGGAACAATGAATCCCACCTTTAACAAGCGATCTAACTCTGCTTTTACCTGGGCTCCATAATGCGGGTTCATCCGGTAGGTGGCTTGCTTGAAGGGTCGTGCATCTGGCTTCAACACCACCCGGTGTTGATAAATTCTTGGGTCAAGATCTTTCATGTCTCTGTAATCCCAAGCGAAGACATCAGAGAACTTGCGTAGGAGTTTCACCAAATCTTCTTGGAATTTCTCTACTAATCTTGCCTTAATTTTTAATGGCCTCGGGTTGACCGTGTTGCCCAAGTTGTACGTTACCAATTGATCCTCCAGTATATAAAACTACTCGGGCTTTAACAAATCATCAGTTGGCTACAACAGTTGTTGTAAGGTCGCTTCGTCCATAGTTATGTCATCATCTGCTTCTGCTTCTCCGGTCATTGGTACGACCGTACAAGCTACCAGACTCCACTTATCTGCTACCGACTGTAAATCTACAGTACCTAAGGGGATAAGGTCCTTATTGGTCTTGAGAAAAGCCTCCTCCTCATCATCAGATAGTCCATCCAACATATGAACTGGCTCTACTACATATGGGTGTGCATGTAGATCACAAGGTTGCATAGCATCCAATGTAACGATATATTTCCGGTGATTGTTCTTAAAAATTACTCTTGAGCTAACCAATCTTGCACAACTTTGGCTTGCTTGAGCCATGGTCGATCGAAAAGTAAGTTGTAGTCGAGGCTAGATTCGGGTAATTCCGAGACTTCAAAAGTCATTTTAAATGTAGTTCCCTGTAGGGTAATACGAATATTACGTACTAGTCCCACTGGATGGACTCTGGATTGGTCCGCCATTCGCACAAAGAACTGTACTGGTTCAATTTGGGTCCAACCTAGTTTCTTACAGAGTGGAGCTGTCGCAAAATTCACACCAGACCCTCGATCAATTAAAACTTGTGTGATCTTTTGGTTTTTATACCAAGCGGTGATCAACGGTACTGAATGATCCACCGTAGAATCCATCTCGGGTTGTATGGTCGCAGTTGCCGGAGTACAAGAAGGTCCGGGGCTGACCTGCTGTTGGAATTGCTATCTTACCACCCGGAACTAGGGCGAGCAACTGTCCCAGAGGGAGTGTGATTGAAGCCTTAGATGTAACGTCGCATACCTTGTCTGTTTGTGTTGTGGTTATAACTGACTGTGGTGGAGATTCTGATGTTGTCAGGGCATAATTCTGTGCATTCGATCTTGTATGTGGCAAACTAAGTGGATTAGGGAATATCGTCGGCTCCTTAGTTGTCCATTGACTGGCCTTTGTAAAAATCCGCTGTTGCTCACGAATTCCGGGCTCGAAAACTTCAGCTGCTGGTTGCAACTGTTTTCCTGATCTTGTCTGTACTATGGCTGCTTGGGAATCCACCGGAGAAATATAAACCATATTTGTCATCGGTTTTATCTTTCCTTCTTTCTTTTGTCGTACTCTACGACTTCTTTACAAAATCTACGAATATGGCCAACTTCGCCGCAAAAATGACATCGAGGGGGTAGGAGAGAGGTACCTTCCGCCAATGTACCCGCCTACCATCGTTTGATTGAAATTGTTACTTCATGGTCCTCGATAATTCCTATATCCCTGCTGCTGATTGGTCCGCAACTGTGGCGGTATGTAATGGGTGACTGGCTGACTCGGTTCCTGTATTATGGCATTTACTGCTGCTCTACCCTGCACCTTTGCATTATATGCACAGGTTTCTGTTGAGTGCCCTGTCGTATTACAGATGGCACAATACATTTTTTTGAGAGCACATGTTGAACTGGTATGAACAGGATTCTTACACTTAGTACTGTACACTTGTTTGGACGAATCCTCAGTTACGTTCTTAATTGCTTTCAACCATTCCAAATCCTCCGTAAATCCTCCAACTTTGTGCTCCAATTGTAAGGCCATTGCAATGAAAGCATCCAATGCCATTCCGCCCACACAGCGAATGATCATAATCTATTTTAATTATGGATTCAATCCGTTGATGAACCATTGTGTTATGACATCATTAGGCAGGTTGGCATGTGCTGGAGGCAGCTGCCGCAAATGAGTTCTCAACAATGTCGCATACTCTTGAACGCTCTGGTGTGGTTTTTGTTGATTGTTTTGCAAATCGTCAAAAATTTCTGCAGGGTTCTTCTTCAACTGAAACCGCTGCAGGAACGCGTCCTTCACATCGTCATAATTGCCAAAATGATTAACATCGTATTTTGTCAACCACCTTGCTGCTTCATTAACAAATGTGGCCTGAAACACTATGGCCTTATACATCGGATCTGGTGGATGGTTCAACACTGCATAACTAATTTTGAATGTGCGAACATGTGCATCGGGATCATCCCCCGAAAATCCACCGAATTTTGTATAGGTCACTCCGGTTGGGACCGGTTGAGGTGGAACGATTGGTTATGGCGGCTGTTATTGTTGCTGCTGAAATTGCGGTTACGACTGTGGCGGTGTTTGTTGCTGTTGCTGTGAGCCACTCATAGTGCTATTGCTGGTAGTGTTGTTGTTACCTGAATTTTGAGGGGGTATCTCTTGACCTTCCGAATCTGTATGGTCAGCCTGCTCACTTTCCGGTCCAAAAATATCATCGAACCGTTTGCTAAACTCCAAATCCAGCAACCTTTCCTTAGCTCTAGTGTTGAAATTAGGTAGACTTGCACCAAAAAGGGATGAATGCAATAAGTGTCCACCAGGCAGCACCGCAGTGTCACCAAAGAACTTCAAATTTCCATCGAGTGATGCTGAACTTCCATTGGAACTCGCCGAAGTCTCACCGGACCAAGTTACCCTATCACCAAAAACGTTCTCACGCGATACCGCGAACCTGTCACCAAAACTGGCCGAATGTGGACCAAATAGTGCAAAACTGACTCCGCACTGCGTCTCTATATACCCAGACGTCACTGTGCCTTCTCCAAAAAGTACCGGACTCACACCCGAATTCATCGAAATCTCATCATGTGTTACCAAACTAGCACCGGAATCACTACTAACTGGCTCTGATCCTTCTGCAACTGGACTTAACTGGCCTGTACTTCTACCACCCGAGGGTGTTCCTAATAAATTTGGAACTGCCCAGGGATGTTGATCTCACGATACTTTGGGTAGGACTCACCAAAACAAGTAATTGGCATATATCACTTCTTCAACTAGCGGTTACTATTCTCCATTGCTTGCCTTGAGTACTACTCTTCCCTTACTGGTTATTCCAAATCTGTTTCCATCTTCCCACAGAGAGCGTCAGTGTTAAAAGCGCTTCCGTATACCACTTTTAATCTCATTTCTAGGTTCTTGGGAATGGATAGGGGTCTGATAGTGCAGAGGCCCTTTGTTTAATTTTCCCAATTCAATCATGCAATCAAATCTTTAACCGTCTTCCAATTCAATGATTATCACTACGCAATACGCTTATCACGCGAATTAACAACTACGAATTCGCACACGCTTATTAATATTAACATAGCATTATTATGTTGATCATTAATCATTGAAAACCTTAAGAACAAGACATAGTACTAAGCATTTGCGCAAATCTGCAATATGACAACTCCAACGCGATCACCGAGACAGACAGTCTGGCGATTTTCCGTCTCTCACTGAGGAGTGCCATGCTTGCCTTTTCATTATTCAACGAAAATTACAACTCTTCGTCACGCCTTTCCAGTGCGTGCGAATATATATAAAAAATAAAATTACAATCCAATCCGGCGGCCTAACAATACATACACATAGACACATATATATACACATACATATGCACACACATATACATACACACATAGACACACACACATACACACACACATACACATACATATACACATATACACACACATGCACTCACATGCATACAAAATGCATCTATATACATGCATATGCATACATACATACACACATGTATACACATATACACATACACACACATACATGCACACATACACATATACACACAGACACAAACAATCACATAGACACATATACATACACATGCATACACACACATACACATACACACACCTACACACATACACATACATGTACATATAGACACAGACACATAGACACACACACATACACATGCATACACATGTACATACACACACATGTACATACACACACATGTACATACACACATAGAGACACACACATAGACACATACATATACACACACATATACATACACACACATAGACAGACACACATACACATATACACATATAAACACACATACAATTGCATGCATACATACACACATCCATACACACATATGCACATACATATACATATGCATACACATGCATACACATGCATACATACAAACACATGCATAAAAATGCATTTGCATGTATACATACACACAGTCATGCACACCTATAGATACACATACACATACATACATAAATACACACACACATACATACATACATACATACATACATACATACATACATACATACACATACACATACACACACATGCATACACACATACATAGAAAGATACATACACATATACATACAAACACATACACACATACACATAGATGTACCTACACACACAAAGACACACACACACACATACACATATACATGCAAACATACATAGAGATACACTCAGATGCATACATATACATACATCCTTACACACATATGCATTTATACATACACACATACATATGCATGCATACATACACACATGCATACACATACATATATACACACATGCATACACACATATACATACAAAAACATTCATCCACATAGATAGACACACATACATACACACATACACTCACATACACATATATAAATACATATACGTAGACACACATACATATACACACACATATACATACACACACATACACAGAAATATAGACACACATACATACACATGCATAGACACACATATGCACACATACACACATACACACATACACACATACACATATACACACACACATATACACTCACATGCATACAAAATGCATGTATATGCATGCATATGCATACATACATACATACATACATACACATGCATATACACATATCCACATATCCACATACACATATATGCATACATGCAAATACATGCACATGCACGCGTACACATATACACACATATATACACATACACATACACACACATATACATACACATACTTATATACATACACAAACATAGACGCAAACATATATGCATACACAAATATGTACATAAACACACAGACACACATACATACAAATTTACACATATACATACACACACATAGACATAAACACACATACACATACACACACATGTATACACACATAGACATAAACACACATACACATACACACACATGTATACACACACATACAGTCACGTGCATACATACACACACATGCATACACACATATATGCATACACACACATGCATACACATACATACATACACACATGCATATCATGCATACATACACACATGCATACACACATACATACACATGCATACACATGCATACATACACACATATACATATACATGCATACATACATCCAAATACACATACATGCATACACATTCATACACATGAATACACACACATATACATACATACATATGCATATGCATGTTCACACAAATACATATACACATACATGCACATACACACATGCATACACATATACACATACACATATACATGAAAGAACTTGGAGAAGCTTATAGGAGGTAGAAAAGTGAGTTGCAAAGTGACGAAGTTCCGTCCAACCAACTAGCACAAGACCAGCCCTTGATCTTATGGAGACTCAAATAGACCTTAGAGGCATGTGATAAGTGCAATAAAATCCATTATGAACTTTGGAGCATCAAGGAGAAAGAATCGATACAAAATAGATAGGTTTGCGTAAAGATTTCCTACCCTTTGGGAAAAGCACTAAATCCCAAATACCATTATTCTGAAAAGAATCTACATCACTCTTCATGGCACACTCCCACTTGACATGATACTTTGTCTGCATGGCCTCTTTGTAGTAAGAAGTCTCACCAACATCTATTAGCATAAAAAATTCCAAACATGGACCATATATATTAGGTGGATGTGAGACACGTGGAGAGAGTCTCAATGGTTACTGAACAGGAATATTTGCAGATTGATATGGTTGAACATTCTCTTTAACATCCCTATGTTGTGGGATTGATTCGCGACAATTGGTAGATCAAGTCAACCATCTCGCTAATGGCACACGCGGGGTGCTTGGAGCGAGCTCAGGTAATGTATAGGCTCAAGGAAAAGATGAACACCACTCAAGAACATGGATAAGTAGATTAATGGCAAAAATCTGGTCATAAACTATAGGTTTGGTTTCGGGAAACAAGAATTTCAGCATTCATCACACATCATTGTTAATCAGCATAAATTTTAGTTTTTATTCCTCTTTGAATCAATCAAAGATTAGACATCATAGGTCAGATTCTAGTTTGAGAGACCTGACAAAATCATAGATTCATTTGATGAAATCAAGTCATTTTTCACTTACATGTAGTATGGTAATAAACCCGAATAAATTATTCAAGCAAAGGGAGAAAGTGCTTTGGATAAGAATTTACACATAAGCCTTTCCAAAGTCTAACTTGAACCTCACTGATATTTGTTTTCTTTGTTATTTGTTGCTAAATCACATTAAACATTCCAAGAAATACTATCGTTGCAAACGATAGAAAGTACCATATAAATGAAAGAGCTGCAATTGATGAGCTGTAGCTGTTTTGCACTTAAGATGTGAATTTACATTTCATTTCAACAACGCTAATGTACTCTCTTAATAAAGAATTATTTTCTCTTCATATAGAAATTTCACATTTAGCGTGTTGATGTTCACACTTTACTGTGTGGGTTTCAAAACTTTCCTCAAAAAGATCGCGTAATAAAAAAGGCAAAATTTGCAACGTGTGAGCATAGGGGAAATGATCTCTGTTCATTCAACAATTATAATACGACCAATCATCCGTCAAGTTTGTGCTAAACTGTGTAGTCCAAGTGCAATGTTTGTTTTACATGGTTGAAAACAAGGAAAGTAAAGTATTCAGAACGTGCAGATGAATGGATGTGAACCTGTGACATATAACACCCAGCTTAAGCAGATCTAATACCATGAGAATCCTTGATTTGGTCAAATTGAGAGGACAAAATATCGTTTAAGGTCTCCTACACTCACTCCAAAGTTAAAGTCGCAATAGAAAGGTGTTGGAAACCGCAGCATTAGAATGATCCTTTTCCATTTGAATGAAGAAAAAGTATGTGTGGTCAATATGCGGAGTCATGCTAAGCTTCTCTAAATTATTCAATTCTCTCACAAACAGTAACAATCTACAACTTATCTAGCATTTCTTTCTAACTTCATGAAGATCAAGAAAGTTCTATTTTCTGCAACAATGTCCACTTTGTAACCGTTTATAGTATGCAATATATCTACAGGCAACTCAAGTTGTACTTCCTCTCTTCTTTAATTTTTTACTCATAATCAGGAAACACGTCGCACTTAATAAAAAATGCCCTTTATCTTAAACAAAGATGTAGCCTAATCAAAATGCAGGTTTATAAGGTGGGTACGAAATTCTTGGAAGATCAACACACACAGGTGAATCTAGCTGGAATTTATAAACATTGAAATGTATTGAGGAGAAGACAATGGGGAAAACCTTATTTCTTTTTTACTCTGCAGCATAAACTTTGTCAACAAAAGCTACAAACAGCGTTAATTTCCTGATTCGGCTTCGAAGGAATCTGCATATTTTTCTTGTCAGACATTCGTAAGTTGACATTTTAAATCAGAAACAAAAACAAACTCTCTAAAAAAAGGAACTATGTCGTTAGCTCCGTTCAGAAAATTTTTCAAGATGTAATATTCAATGCATCTTCTTTAAAAAGAAACTGTGGATTGCAACAACAAGGGCAGCTTGAACGTACGATCTTTGTCCACAAAGACATGTTACATCAGGAGAAGATTATAGATCGCAATACATGCACGTAAATGTAATCTTATAAGCATTAAAAAATGTAAGCCAGATCTTATCTGTCTGAAACATCGTTGTTGCTACTGTTTTCCAATTCAAGCACTTTGACAGCAGGAGTTCGTATCAACGTAATGACTTGTAGATAAATCCATATCAACGGAACATCCCAACTCCTTTTCTCTGATCATCATCACACTGTCTCAAGCTCCTCTTTGGCGTTAAATTAACAGCAAACTTTACTCTCCATCCATACGCATCCTCCCAAATCTAAGAGAGACCATCCACTTTCTGTCGTCAGCTCCTTTCTTCTAATCCTTCAGACAAGAGCTCCCTCTGATCGTCGTTGTCCTGCCATGAAGGAAGCGTCCCCTCTCTGTGTCTTTATCCTTGAGAGTATGCCCTGTCAAAACAAAATCCGTGAGAGAAAATCTCCAAATCTCAAGAGAGCGCCACTCCTCTAAGTACCACTACTTCCCTCTCTTTTTCTTCTTTTGTTCCTCTGAATAGTCCCCAAAAGACGAGAGCAGGCCCTATCTCGCGGAGAGTATGTCCTCTGAATAGTCCCCAAAAGACGAGAGCAGGCCCTATCTCACGGAGAGTATGTCCTAAAAAACGGAGAGACTATCTGTTAGCGCCCCCTGCATGCATTTTCCTTCGCTGCTCTCCCTTACTTCTTTTCCTCGTACTTTTTCGAAAATCCACCTATGCATTACTGAGTGTCCTCTTCCTTCTATTCTACTGCAGCTTCAGCATGTGGTCATCCCAAAATATCCGATATGATTCTTCCTCACATTTTCCCTTCCGACTCTGATAGTTGCACTGTCATTCAGTTTGATCACTTAAAGAGGACCCGCGTTCCAATCTTGCCAAATCGGACTACTTGTTTTCACCATGATAACTCAGAAATCAGATGTATATATAAAATCCACAAAAGCTTCGCAAAGCCATCCCTTTCATTCCCTACTTCGCAATCGCAAGGCTTAATTGAGATAAAGAAGCCTACCCTCCATTGATTTCAACGTTCGCATATTGTCCTCCAAAGAAAAAACGCCAGATGATTGTTAGAGAACGGCCACTTTTTCACCTGCACGCGCTTAGGACC
This sequence comes from Ceratopteris richardii, assembly GCA_020310875.1. Taxonomy (NCBI): domain Eukaryota; kingdom Viridiplantae; phylum Streptophyta; class Polypodiopsida; order Polypodiales; family Pteridaceae; genus Ceratopteris; species Ceratopteris richardii. Next base: position 23,177,046 of record CM035431.1, on the reverse strand, counting down.
TCTTCTTTTCCTCGTACATGCGCTTCTTACTCCATATCATAAAGTAAAAAAAAAAAACTGTCCTCTAAAAAAATATCGTCAAAGTTGCCAAATTTTTGGTAGTGTTTATAGGATTGTATTTGTAGAATATTGCGAGCTTGTATTTTGCTCTATCAAAGATCTAAATTTTCCAACGAATGTTTGCATATGAGTTATATAAGCTTCTCCATGCGTATGAGTTTCTTTTATTGATTTGTCTTCCAAGCGAGGAGAGTATTTCTCTCCGATACTCACCCCCACCAAACCTGTGCATCCTTCGGATGTGCCAAACCGTCAATAAACTATATCTTCATAACTTCATAACTTGTTTTTATGTCATCTATGACAAAATCCTACAAGTGCATGGCTAAAAAATAATAAAGTATCTTATGCACGGCCATGTATTGGACCCTATTCAATGCATACTCAAAAATGCATGTATAAAAGTTATGGTGCAAACAAACGGAAATAGCATATGATGTCGAGACTAGTGCTCTATCTCGTTCATACATATCAATGTGAATATACATTAACCCTTTCAAATCACTCATAGTGCATGGAAAAATAAACGTTGTGCTTTGATGCAAGGTCATGAAATGTGACCCTACCATGCATACTCTTCATGCATTAGGAAAATAAATGGTGCATAGATAGGGTAATTGGCTTTTATCATTTTCCGTAGAACATAAATATGCAACGCAAATTAGTTGTCTTCCATACAAACCATTTAAACTAAAGATCTTGAATTGGCTCTTGATTAATACCTGCTATCAAAAACTCATAAAGATGATTAGTATAATATAATTATCAAATTAATTGTGTCTATAAAAACTCATCAAATCAATCTCTCCTTTAATTAGTATTTGTTTCAAACTTCAAATTAATTTAGATTCGTCTAGCAAAAAAAAACCCACATTAAGAAGCATAATTCAAAATTCATTCATTCTCTTCAAACTTCTCTTTTAAAAATGTAGAACTTTTTGATGATTTGTTCAATTTGTGTGATAATATCTTTGATCATTTATTTCTCTATTTCTTCATGTTTTTGTTCATTATTTTTATTCTCATCCTCACTAGTTTTTTGTTTAATACTCTCATATTCACTTTGATTTTTCTCTCGATTTTTCATATCATGTCTCAATCGAGCTTTCAAATTTTTAACCTTTGTTTGATCAAATAATTTATCATGTTCTAAAAACTTTGGAGTACATGTCACATAGTACTCATCATGTTTTTATTTCATTTGTATTGAATTTTCATATTCTTGTATATCTACAGTGTTCGTTTTCTTTTTGAAGTTTTAAGATAATCTGTGATCAAATTTGGTCTAAATGACAGGTATCAATCGTGTTTAGCTGCCTTCAATATTTATCTTGCTGCATTATTGAGATCAATTATCTATACATCATTGTGAAATGAAAATTAATAAACCATCATTCATATACTAAGACTAAAAGCATTCGTTTTTCTTCTTACTTAAGTAATTCCTTATTTTCGTTTATCAAGGTCGCTTATAAAGAGATAAAGAAGGAAAGTTCTGTTCATACTCTAAGATAATTTCTAATCGTTTGCTATGATTGAAACATTAAGAGGACTTATCTTATAGCAAAATGTTTCGTAAGAGATCTTATGAATCTTTGTTTATACGTAGCATTTGACAATGAAAATTTATATGGCTTGAGTAATAAAACCCATGAGTTTTATGTGTTCAAGTAATTTTAGTAGGTATATTATAAAGAGTGTATGATGATGCATTTAAATAAAGTGTGGACAAAGAACATCAGTCCTATGATTTATAGTCTCTTGAAGACATCTTGAATTAATTACCTTAGAATGGCTCTTATAAAATTTCCTTTCATCTAGTGCATAGGAATTCTTGTTTTGAAACTAAGTCGTTAAACATTGAAGTGCAATTGACTACTAATCATTTTTTTTTCTTGGTGAACATATATTCTGAGAGTCCTTACTCGCACGTGAGCTTGCGTCAAGCACCCAACGTGTGCCGTTAGCAAGACGGTTGACTTGATCCACCACCCATCACCAAATGCTCCTAAATTTGAACCTGACGTGAACAGTGGTGTTGCAACTCAGGTGCACGATTTTTGAACCTCTTCATTATATTCGAGGTATTCATATTTTATCTTATATGCATAATGGGTATAAAGGGATTTTCAAAACACTCCACACCAGATATAGAGTCTAGTATTAAAGTATTGATTGAAAAGAAATTCTTAGAATATGATAAGAAAATTAACGAGATGAACATATTTATCCAATCCAAAATTGAAAAACTATTGTCTCTAACTGAAAACTTAGATGAATTTTTTGAAGATAACAAAACATTATGCAAAATGTTAAAAGAGATGATTGATCATGAAGTTTCAAGTTTGAAAACCAATTTTGAGATTTTGTTCAACCAAGTCAAAGAAATTCAATCATGCAAGTGTGAACATAAACATCAAGTACAAGTTCAGCATATGTCGACTAAAATTCTTGATCAAAACAATTCAACTGACTATAGAAGATCAACCCTTAGAGCTTCACATAGAAAATTTTATCGACCTAAAAGATGTTTCTGGTGTGATTAATTTGGCCACATGTTTTGGGATTGTATTGCTTATGAGAGTGCTTGTGATCTTAAACTAGTCACTACAATAGAAAGAAAAATTTGCGATTACCATGTCCATTTACCTTTGCATTTGAACTTAGAAAGAGGTGGCATCAAGGAATATTTTAAGCAAACGCGATCTAAACCAAGCTCATTTAGAAAACAGTGGAGACCAAAAAGATATCATGATAGGAAATCTTCTGAACAAGAAACTATGATACAAACTGAGAATCAAGTAAAATGTTTTGAAGTAAAGAAACATGATAAAAAAACTTTGGATAAACAAAAAGTTGATCAAATATTACGAGAAAAATTATACAAAGATGAGAAAGAATATGAAAATTTAATACAGTTAAAATAAATACATGATGGGTACCATGTGACATGTACTCCAAAGTTTCTAGAATATGATAAATTATTTGATCAAGAAAAGGTAAAAAATTTACGAGCTTAATTGATCCATGATATGAAAAATCAAGAGAAAACTCAAGGTGATTATTAGAGTATCAAACGAAAAACTAGTGAGGATGAGAGTAAAAATCATGAACAGAAACATGAACAAATGGAGAAACAAATGATTGAAGATATTATCACACAAATTGAATGAAATATGAACAAATCATCAAAAACTTCTACATCTTTAAAAGAAAATTTTGGAACGAATGAATGAATTTTGAATTATGCTCCTTAATGTGGGTTTTCTTTTGCTAGTTGAATCTCAATTAATTTGAAGTTGAAACAAGTACTCATTGAAGGAGAAATTGAATTCATGAGTTTTTATAGATACAATTAATTTGATAATTATATTCCACTAATCATGTTTATGAGTTTTTGATAATAGGTATTAATCAAGATCCAATTCAAGATCTTGAGTTTAAATAGTTTGTATGGAAGACAACTACTTTGTGTTGCATATTTATGTTCTATGAAAAATAGTTTTTGTTTTTAAAATAAAAGTTTGTTTATGGATTGTATATATCCCCTTTTTTTATAGAATTTATACTTTTCATCTTTTAGTATGGTTAATAAAGTCCATGAAGTGATTGCAAGAAGATGATGCAGATGAAGAAAAGTACAAGGAGTCAAAAAGCATTTTAGAAAGCGTTGAGAGTGTGTTGCTTTGATTAGAAATCATGAGAACCGTTTCCTCATTTGCACCATGAATTCATAATTGGCATCTATAGTATGCATGCTTCAAAATGTATGTGCACATATTCATGCCCATAGGTGCACTTCCAATTGCACAATCAACAGAATTATAATTGCATGATGCAATCAAATAAGTTTATATGGTGAGTGAAAAGCCTCTGCATCGAAAGCTAATCACCCTATCTATGCACCATTTGTTTTCCTAATGCATGAAGAGTATGCATGGTAGGGTCATATTTCATGACCTTGCATCAAGGCACAATGATTTTTCTCCATGCACTATGAGTGATTGAAAGGATTAATGTAAATCCACCTTGATATGTATATGAGTGAGTGCACAAGCCTCACCATCAGAAACCTTTTTCTTGATTTATTTCATCAATTTTTTTTTTCTATGCACTACAAAGTATGCATTCCATACGGCCCATTACATGGCCTTTCATAGACACTTAGTTTTTTTTTAACCCATGCACATGCAATATGTTATGAAGCTGATCATTAGTTTTGGAAAAAGAAAACAAGACTTGGTTGGTGCATCGGGAGGAAGCACAGGTTTGGTGGGGGTGAGTGTCGGAGAGATTTCTCTCTCCCCGATCAACTGAAGAACTTATGAAGATAGAAATTGATTTGTGATAGAATGGCTCCATGCACTCGATGAAATTTTAACACATTTTCTTGAAATTGATAAACCAATGAAAAGGTTGCAGCATGGATAGTTCAAGCTTAACATTTTAAAGCAAGGAGGCTGAGGGTGCATGCACGTGAAAAAAGAGAATCATATGAAGGGAGGCCACTCTTGGTTTATCGGGAGCACACTTCTAGTGGTGCATGATTTTATTCATGTGTCGTTCGTTGCCATAAGGGGCATCTCTTGGAAAAGAAAACGTGGAACTCTGCATGGAGAGGAGGGATGCAGCTTGCCATTAGGGGAAAGAATGAACCCTGAATGGGCCTTTTAGATTAAGGAGGGATTAGTGATGGACCAATGAGAAGAGGGTGGTGGCCACAGTCTAGTCCTTTAATCACATAGGCTAAACTTAAAAATGGATTATAGCCCTTGGATTGGCTCAAAGATCCAAGGGATGTGTTTGAATTACAAAAGTCAAGGCAACTTCTCATTTGGATCCTTGGATTGACAAAGCTTTCAATGGCTTTGATCAAAGCAATCAACAAACCTGCGCCTTTTAATGGGCACCTTTGGATTAAGCCAGAAATCAGATGCTATAGGATGACTTTCAGAGCTGATCGATGCTATTTTCGAAGTTGAGTGGTGCTTGCAATATGGATCATTGGATCCTAGCTTCATCTAATGGTCAAGATTAAAGCCCCTCAAGATGAGGGTGCCTTTTCTTCTCCACGCTTGGATCAGACCACGATCTAACGGCTCTGAATACTAGCCGATTTCACTCAGCCCCAAACGCGCTTGAGCATTAGATTCAGGCCACATCCGATGGCTGGTATGGCAAGCAAAAATCGAATCAGCCCCAAATACGGGCTATTGTTGGATTTAAGGGGACCCAATGGCCATAAAATGTGCAGAGGGAGTCTAAAAAAGCCTGCGTGAATAAGTCCGAATCCCACGATTTGAAATGATTATCTCTGTAGAGCCTTACATGCATCAATCTAAGCCATTGAAATTAAGCATCCAAAGGCTCATAAAATTCCAAATTTGATCATTAAAATATAAGAGCCATCAAATAATATTTTATTTGACAATACCACTAGTGGTTTTCTATGCCACCTTAATCCCATTGATTAAGCATTTTAATCCCTGAAAATTAGGAATTCTTACAAGGCCCATGCAGGGCTCACCTTTTCCCCTCATGCGACTGGAGAAGAAGCGGAGTCATCTGGTAGATTTGGCAGGTGGTGATCATACGAGGGAGGGCGCTAACAAATAAGCTCTCAGGATTTGCTTTTAAGGGAGACACATAGTGATCGGACAGGTCCCCCTTCAGCACTTGTCCTTCATGCACGCAACAATATTGTTAAATTCTGAAGGGAAGACAGGACAGGAGTCGTGGAAAGTATCGATGACAATGGCGAGGAATTGTGCAGTCAGAGGTATCAATCTTCTTATTGTATCGCTCACATATACAGGATAGAGTGCTTAGTCTGCAGGAAAGGGAGAGGTGATGAACAACTCCGAAAAACAAAAAGACGACTGTTGTAGCTATTTCGAGCTGAACATGTAGCCGGAAGTGACGAGATCGACAACAGACTATTTGTTGTCGATCTCGTCACTTCCGTCTACATGTTGAGCTCGAAATAGCTACAATAATCGTCTTTTTGTTTTTCAGAGTTGTTCATCACCTCTCCCTTTCTTGCAGACTAAGCACTCTATCCTGTATATGTGAGCGATACAATAAGAAGATTGATACCTCTGACTGCACAGTTCCTCGACGTTGTCATCGATACTTTCCACGACGCCTGTCCTGTCTTCCCTTCAGAATTTAACAATACTGTTGCATGCATGAAGGACAAGTGCTGAAGGGGGACCCGTCCGATCACTATGTATCTCCCTTAAAAGCAAATCCTGAGAGCTTATCTGTTAGCGCCCTCCCTTGTATGATCATGCCGTGCCAAATCTACCAGATGACTCCCCTTCTTCTCCAGTCGCAAGCTACATCCCTCCTCTCCATGTAGAGTTCCATGTTTTCTTTTCCAAGAGATGCCCCTTATGGCAATGAACGACCAATGACTAAAATAATGCACCACTAGAAGTGTGCTCCTAATAAACAAAGAGTGTCCTCCCTTCATCTGATTCTCCTTTTTCACGCGCATGCACCCTCAGCCTCCTTGCTTTGAAATGTTAAGCTTGAACTATCCATGCTGCAACCTTTTCATTGGTTTATCAATTTCAAGAAAATGCATTAAAAATTCATCGAGTGCATGGAGCCATTCTATCACAAATCAATTTCTATCGTCATAAGTTCTTCAACTGATTGGGGAGAGAGAAATCTCTCTGACAACGTGAAACATTTTTATGCATGCTAATTGGAGGAGTAGTATCCTCAAACACCACTCTTCTCACTTCAATCTCCTTAATGAGCTATTTACACATCTTAGACTCATTGAAAATGATATCAGTACTTTTGATCACTAACCCTTTTTAGGATACCTTAAGCAATATCGAAATTGTCCTTCTTGACCATATCCAAGAAAATGCATTTCTTTGACTTATGGTCCAACTTTCCTCTAAGATTCTTGGGTATATGAACATATGCTTCACACCCAAGAACTTGAAGATGATCATAATATGCTGGCTTCCCTGTCCATAACTCTTGTGCCACTTTCTCACATTTGGAAGTACTAGGTCAAACGTTAATCATGTGAACTATAGTCAATATTGCTTGTGCGCAAAAGCCTTGTGAAAGGTTTGCATGATGCAGCATATAAACTCCTCTATTATAAACAGTTCTAATACTCCTTTCAACTATAGCATTCTAAACTAGGGTATAACGAGCTGTCAACTCTCTACAAATTCCTCTAGGCTGACAACAAAGATTGAATAACCATCAATGAAGTGCACAACCACATCTCCAATCCCCACAACATCATAGTGGTAAGAGTCACCAAGTCTCACAATACCAAGAGACTTTATGTCATATAGAAAGAAGTACCAGGAATCGAGCAGGAATGTGTGGGAGAGAGAATCAGCCATAAGAGCCTCAATATCCACAATACTATCAAGTGTCAACACATCAACATCAAAATAGCATTGATTTCTTCAATCTCAATGGTTGAAGTAGATGGTGCATGTAATTGTTTAACATGTCCATCAACATTCTGACCTTACATCTAGAATTATTTAATGCATAACAGTCTTTCTTCATGTGTCTTTCTTATGAAAATAATGGCATTCGATATCCCTCTTCCTTGATTTACATCTATTCTTATTCCATTGACAATTCTTTTCCTTGTTCTTGCTCCTACCACATTGTTGATTCTTTCCTTGGTAAGAATCACAAACATTATAAGCATTTCCACTCTTATTGCCAACCATAGATTTTCTATGAATCTCACCACTCAATAGTGCTCCATATATGTCATCATAGATTAGTTTACTACCAGGTGCAATATTGCTTATAGCTGTGTAAACATATCCCATGATGATGGCAAGGTGCACTACAACAAGATTACTTTAATTTGAATATCCATGTACATTTTTTGAGCCTGTAAGTGGGAGAATATGACATCAAACTCATTTAGATGAGCAACAACACTATCTGTGTCCTTCATGTGAAGGTCATATAATTTTCTCATCAGATACACTTTATTTGGTGTCGTTTCTTTTTCATATGTATTGCAAAACTTCTTCCAAAGCTCCTCTGCACTTTCATAGTCCAATACTGTAAAGTAAACATTATCTATGAGGTGCAATAGAATGGTATACCTGGCCATTTCATCCAATTCATCTCAATCATCTTCATCCATGTCACCAAGATTCTTTGCGATTCCATTTACTAGCTTCCAATACCTCCTCTGAATCAACACATCTTTAATATGATTATTCGATGGAGCAAAGTATGTGCCATCAAACATTTAGATCTCAAAATGGTCTTCACCCTATAAGTTATAGCTCCTCCTCAAAACACTAGTTCGAGAACCTGATCCATGAGACGTGCCTAGGACCTCTGATGCCATGATGATAGAGAACTAAATGGAATGATAACGAAGCTAGGGGAGTCCAAACACCACTTAGGCTAAAAAGGGATGAACAAGTGTCATACTTTTGGGAAAAAAATTAGTAGACCCTTCTCAAAAAAATGAATTAATGAACAGTAATGACCAATCAAAAGTATTATGTGAGAATAAATGTGCTCACACTAATAAGTGTATCAAGGAGTAAATTGATCACTCTATAGTTGAAAAAACCAAAACATTTGGAAAACCTTTACTAGAGTATCCTCTACAAAATGAGCATATGAACAATGTCAAAATCTCATAAAATTGCAAGTACTCACATGTTAACTTGCATAGTGAATCACTCACTCCACTGGATATAATCAGTTACTAGAAAGAAGCCAACTATGCTTATCTAGAACCTATGAACAACTAGCATACATCTCCTATGGAAAGGTTAGGTAAGTCTTCCACTTGCATCATCAAATAGACCCTAACATTTGGGTGTTTTCTAGTTAATAAAACCTCACCATGACCCTCTTTATCAAATGTTGAAGGCTTTATGCAAAAAGCATTACTGGTATAGACCACATGGATGTACATAAGTGAGACCCACAAAAGTGTACATAGTATGTATGTTCTCAATATATGCAGTAAAATGCCATTGAAAAGGCTGAATTCATAGCCCAAATACTAGCTAACAACACGTGCAACGTTTTGTCAATTGTGTTCTTTAGGCTAAAAAGACCTACATAAACTTGTGATGGCTGCTCCCACCATAACTAAAACCTTTCAAGAAACCTATATATTTACTAGTGTGGCTAAAAACACAGCCCCAAAGGGGAATATTTGTTGTTTGAGACGTACAAAGAGCACTCCTTTTGATGTTCTTAAACCTGTATAAACAGAACTATGCATGAAAGTACTTCAAAATGGCTCCAAGAATCACCCCAAAAATGCTTCAAAGCAGGCTTTGAAAGCAAAGAATGAAGCTTCGAGGGCCAAAAACATGTTCAAGGTAATGTTAACCTTAGTCTTTTCCCTTAACACCACAAGAGTGTAGCTTAGTGGTTCAACGAGCTCAAGGGGGAACAATATGTGGATGAGTGACCTCCGTGAAAGTACCACGAACCTTTGTCTTCCTTGATTGTTGAGGTCCTCCCTCGTGCGTAGCCCACGCTGCCAATGATGAATTCATTGACTCGGATGACAAAATATGCCAAGGTGTATGCCTTGTTTGCCACCTTAGTCATAAGCATTGGGTGAGTGCTCGCTTCGCTCACACAAAAGGAACAAAGCTTTTGCATTTGAATGCTCACCAATGAAGTATTTTGATAGCGATGCACCTCAATGGACTCTCCTTTTTAAGAGCTTCACGATGATACCCTTGATGTAGAAAACATATATCCAAACACCAAACCAATTACTCTAGCGAGAGCCTATAGAATACCTAGAAAACACGATACATAGAGAGAGCATGAACACATATTTATTAGGGTATTACAAATGTGGTCAAAATAAGAGTTAGTGGCTCACGAGGCCACTATATGTCTTATTAAAGAACATATACAAAAGTGTCTGACAACCATTTGGACTTTCATATGGACACTAACTATAACAAACATACATAGACACACACATACACATATACACACAAACATACACACATATACACTCACATGCATACATACAAATACATACTTACACATACATATGTGTACATACATACACACATGCATACACACACATACACACATAAACATAGAAATACATATACACACATATGCATGCACACAAACACACGCATACACTCACATACAAGTATATATATACATACACATGTGTACACACACATACATACATACACACACATACACATACACACACATATACATACACACACATACACAAAAACATGCCTACACACATACACATGCATGCACACATACAATGCATACACACATACACATGCATACACATATACACATGTATACACACATACATATGCATACACACATACACCTACATACACATGTATAGACTCATACACGTACATGGATACACACATACACATGCATATACACATACACATATATGCATACACACATAAGTATCCATCACACATGCATACAATGTGCATACACACCTACATATATCACACACATACACATACATACATACATACACATCACACACATGCATATTATATATATATATATTATATATATATATATATATATATTATATATATATATATTATATATATATATATATATATATATATATATATATATATATATATATATATATATATATATATATATATATATATATATATATATATATATATATATATATATATATATAATATTATATACACACACACACACATATATATATATATATAGTCTGATCTTTTTGTTTTATATGTATATATATTATGGATCTTATTAGAGAGCGAAAGACAAAACTTGCTCTCATAAAGAATCTTATAAGAGGAAAAGTTTTGCTTGATTTCATAGGGGCTATCATGCATGAGTATGCAGATATGCCCGATGAAGAATTAGATTACACGATCCAGATGCTTACCTTCTGGCTAGAGGAAGCTTCCTCTCACTTTCACTACCTATTCTTTTTGTAGTGACTTTAGGAGAACAAAACTTTAAATGGTGGCCACATATAAACTTTTGCATATCGCTTTCTCTTCATATCTATTCCACTTTTCAACTTCATTGCTTCAAAATATGTGCATGAGGTTCACCTAAACCTTCAAAAACACATAGAAAACCTTAGAAATCTTTCAAAAAGACCATTTTGCAATGTGCATTCAAGTTTTCTAGCAAAACCATTGTGAGAGAATTGCTTGTGCCCTACTTGTGCACCCTTGTTTTTGGCCACTTGTGCACCACCTATGCACCACTTTGCACTTTTGCACCACCTCGACATCACCTTGCAAAGTCAATAGTTTGACATTTGACCAATTCCACAATCGACCACTTTGACCTTTGACTAGATCTACAATTGACCACTTTGATCTTTTGTCCTTTCAACAATTGCCCACCACCTAATGTTCTCTCCAACCAAGAGAGAAAAATTAATGTCCATTGAGGAGCATCCATAGAATAATATGCTTGTGTCTTGGAAGAACCTATGTTTGGATGATAAAGAGGGGGCAAAAAAGGCGGCTGATAGATGGGGGGTGCGAGGTTGTAAAGAGGGAGTGGGGGGTGGATGTGAAGAGGGGAGTGGGGGGGTGGATGTAAAGAGGGGAGTGGGAAATTACGGGGCAGTGTTGAGTGGAGGGAAGGAAGAGGGTGAGCATAGAAATATCCAAAAATGGAATAGAACAACAAAAGAAAATTGGCAAAGAATTTATGTACACAAAAAAAAATCCATAGCTCCATATATCCAGTCACAATCTATATAGAGCATTGAAACATGATGCCCAAATACAACAATAAACAAGATATGCCCAACTATAATAATGGAGAGTACAACCATCAAAAGAAATGCCTAACTAAAGAAAGCATAAATGATAGTATCCTAAAGCTATGGGGGAGGCGTCGAGGGGTGTGATTGGAGACCAACGGGTAGATCAGAAATGAATTTTCTATGGCCTCACTATGTGACTACACGTAGGGTGTTTTTTAGTGTGGTTTAGGATGTAAGACATGATTCAGTGTTGTGAGAAGTGTTTATCTATGGTCTAATGGGCTAAGCTATAAAATATATAAGATCAACCTATTTATCTATTGACCTATATCGAGGAGAATTTACTCAGAGTTACTATTTCTAAGATGAGTTTAAGTTTAAAGAGGTATAACTATGACCATATGGTTGTGCAGCTTGATACCTAGACAGACGACACTCATATGATTGAGAGACTAAGGTTTCACTAGTAATGCCATCTTTTATGAGTTTTTCTGCTTTTGGTTCTATATTAGCTACGTTATTCTTAGATTGAGTGGTATTATTTATAGATGGAGGTAATAAAAACTCAAAAATGAAAGATGAAGAAATAGCATTCTCATTCCTTGACTCATTACTCACAGACATCACAAACAAATATAGAACAATATAAATTGACGATTGATCAAGTGATTCACTAATTGTGTAATCTTTGATGTGGATTAAGTAAAACTGTTTTCTTATTGATCCTAATGAATGTAAACTATTTCAACAAAGTAATCTTATACAACTATAAGTAAGAATGCTAAAATAATTCTCCAAATTCATCATACAAGATTAAGCTAAAAGGAATTGATATAAGTAAAGTGGAAGAAGTAGCGTGTATGCAACTCCAATCTCCCGATCTCAACTACTCGTCAATTCTCATCAAATACTCTCTGCTAAAAAGGAACATTAGAAAAACATAAGTTTTTTTTTTGTATGAAAAATAAAGTATTTTTAAATTACTTTCAATCTTTATCATATATATCATACATCCATGTTTTTTCATTCATATATACACATGTACACATTTTTCATACACATGCATACATCTTATACTTTTAATCATTTATCTCACTTGCATATGCACTCTCAATCATAGATATCATGCACATGCATTCTAACATGCACATTCATGCAACTTCATCATCCAATTTCATGCACACATGCATCTAACTCATACATGCACACGCACATCACATTATGCATACATGGATTCTCATACACACACGCATCTACCTCAAATATGCACATGCACATCACATTATGCATACATGCATGCATGCACTCTCATGCATCTATGCACATGTAAGCACATGCTCAGATACACAATGCACATGCATTCATGCACATGCATTCATGCACATGCATTCATGCACATGCATTCATGCACATGCATTCATGCACATGAAAACTCTTTATATGCATCTAACATGCACAAACATTTTCTTTATATGCATCTAACATGCTGGCATACATTTTCTTTATATGCATCTAACATGCACATACATTCTCTTTTTTCTCATGCATTCATGCACTCTTATATACATGTGCATACACTTATATATATGCATGCTTTCATATATACATACCTACTCTCACATGCATGCTAACACACCCTCACATATGCTAACACATTCTCATATTCATGCTAACACACACTCACATGCATGCTAACACACTCTCATATGCATGCTAACACACAGTCACATGCATGCTAACACATGCTGATATGCATGCTAACATACGCTCATATGCATGCCAACACACACTCACATGCATGCTAACACACTCTCATTATGCATGCTAACACACACTCACATGCATGCTAACACACTCTCATATGCATGCTAACACACACTCACATGCATGCTAACACACTCTTATATGCATGCTTTCACTCATACATGCACATGCATCGTTATTCATGGATGCACACTCTCATACATGCATATGCACTCTCAATCATGCATGCACACTCTCGTACATGCATGCATCTAATATCATGCATACACATACATCCATGTAACACTCATACACATATGCATTCTCATAATAATCTGCTTAATTACATGCATATGCATATGCATTAAACAAATACACATATGCATGCACATAAACTCTTTAGCCAACTACATGCATTCACATGCATTTATCTTTTCATACCTCTCTCTCTCTCTCTCTTTCTCTCTCTCTCTCTCTCCCCCTTGTTGCATGCTGCCATATCTGTTGTCGGGAGGAGGGGGAGTAGTTTCTCTCTCTCTCTCTCTCTCGCTTTCTCTTTCTCTCTCTCTCATAGCTGCACCTATCTTTGCCAGAGTAGCTCTTTTTGGTAATCAGAATTTTCGATGGGATTTAGAATTGAGTGAGCATGTAAGCAAGATATGTTCATGAGCAATGCTCGCAACCCGGGTTTACTCTACCGTTATTCTTGATAACTCCACCACATAGTTTCTTATGTAAGTCAACATCTTGATCAGCATGCGAAGAAAGATATGTTCGATAATACGCAAATCACGGGTTGACTTCCCTTTTCATATGTCGATTATAGAAAATATATCCACATAATAAATTTCTAAACATCCATGCCTCCTTAGAATAACTTGTGTCACATCAGATTCAGTTAGCCAGGAATCTCTCCCAACCCACACCGAAGAAGCCTCTCTGAATAGCAGTGATCAGTGTCGCCTAAATAAATTAATAAGCTCCATTGTTGATTCAAAGTACTCGAGCAAAAGATCTTGTTTGATTTTTGCCGTCCAATGATCAGTGAGGGGCAAGCCTTTCTTCTTTGTCTCTCGCTCTTCTCTCAGAGTGAATCCTCTCTAGCCAACGAACCTCTCATATGTCTTCCTCAGATTTGCTTTTCTCTCCAATGATCAACCAAATCCTATTAAATCTTTCACTCTTTTGCTGATGATCAGCCAAAATCGCCTTTTTTTTGCAAATCCGTAAGCAAATTTGAATTATCGGACCGACTGAAGTCATAAGTAGTCACCACAAGATGATGGTAACACAATTTACACAGCGTTCATCGTCAGAACTTTGTGGCATTCACATATCCTAACTTGACAGAAAGCAAAGCATTAAGAGTCCTATCAATCAGTTGACAGTAGATCTCACCTATTCTCTCTCTTTCTCTCTCTCTCTCTGTACACTCTTCCGGATTCATCTGCTATATGTTGCCTATAAGTTTGCTCCAGGGTCTAAGTCTCTCTCTCTCTCTCTCTCTTTCTCTCTCTCTCTGTGTGTCGCATCTATAGCAATAGCACGCCTGATGTGGCCCTCTCTCTCTCTCTGTACGATCTACAATAGCAGCATGCCCGATGTAGCCTTCTCTCTCTCTCTCTTTCTCTCTCTCTTTGTGGTGCACAAATAGGAGGCATATCCATCTCTTTCTCTCTCTCTCTCTCTCTCCATAGTGCATGTGTGCACGCTCTCTTGAGTATGCTACTAGAAGAAGGGGGAGAGGAAGAAGAATGAGAATAATAGCTGTAAAAAAGAACATTAGTAAAATAGGTCACAACACTTACATATATAGATGCATGCATGCCTGGGCACATATCCACTTACCACACACTTAAGAGCCAAAAATCATACTTCTAGTTACATGCAAACCACTCTTTTTTTAACTTAGTTTAACTAGTTCTCTTATACATCATTCTTTTTTTTAAACTTACTTTACCTAGTTCACATTATGCACCATCCTTTTAACTCGACGTTAACTAGTTCTCTTGCACATCACACACTTAATTTTGTTTATTTGTTTTTCTTGTGTATTTTACTTTTTTTGCTAATATCATACTCGTAATCTTCAATTAATTATATATTAATTCATACTCGTGATCATTAATTAATTAATATTTAATTCATATAGAGTAGTGTTATAGGTATTCTAAGGTTAATGCCATAGGTACACATTTAGGTATGCAAAGGATTCATAAGAAAATGTTATATGTATAGGCCCCACATTTAGGTATGCAAAGGATTCATAAGAAAATGCTATATAAGTACACATAACACAAGTATTTATTCTTCCTATATCATTGCATATACATGGTTATGGACACATGTTCAATATACCCATGCATACACATTCATAAGCAAGGTTAAATTTATTCTTAAGACTTGTATCCATTCAATCTTATAAAATATCATAAACATAAAGAATTCATATGATGAGGTCCGATCACTTTACATCTTCATAATTTTGCTACCTGCAGATACTAGAGAGAGATTAGTCAAATTAGAAAAAACTTATCAAATTTGTTTTGAGAGTTCAGAGATAACTACTCTGGAAGTAAAAATTAAATTTCCTGTATGTGAATTCGAAGGATGAAATCATTCCGACATTTGCCCCCACCAAACCTGCACATCGTCTCGATGCACCAACCTATAGATCATGGGAAGCAACATCACATTCTTTTGGAAAAACTCATAAATTGACTTTAATTAATATGGCAAAAATGCTTCTAAATGCAAATAATATTCTCATAAAAAAGAAAATCTTTAAAATTATGCAAATTTGAATTTGAAAACCATTTTGTTCAATGTATGAAGTTTAAAGAAAAGGTTTAGAAAATCCCATAAGAGTCATTCAGATAGTCGTGGTACTTACCATTCCATTAAACCTGTTCAAAGTAATATTTATTTTATATAAGTGTTCCATCCTTTATCTCTTAGCCATGTGCCACAAGATACATCTAACTAATTCTTCTATAGCATACCTCCACCTCATATAGCCTGTAAATACATTCCAAGAGTGGTTTCGAGCCCACAACTGAATCATGATAGCTTTTCCATATTCTTTAACTTTGTTTTTCTTTTTTTTTTCTTTATTTTTCTCATTTTTCTCATTTTTTTGTTTATCATGTCCCAACGATTATTAATGTACTGGTTTATATATTTATCATTTCTCATTTTCTTCGTAACTTTTTTGTTAAAGGGGAAAGGCTTAACCCCTATTTAGAGCTAAGGTTCTAGAGGCATGCTATAGTCAGAACTAGGATCTCATTAGCTGAATGTTTCAGAAATTAAGGAAGTCTACTTGTATAAAATTAATCTACTTCTATTGAGATTCGCAAGTCAAGTTTTCCCTTCTCCTATCCTTAAAACAATCATAAGATCCCTAACTCTTACCTTTATCTCACATACACATCCCGTCTTTGATTTATAATTCTTTATTTAAATAATTTTAACAATTTCCTTTTTACACAAGAAATATGTAAATTCCTAAATATGAAATGCATGAACAAGAAATTCTACATTAAAATAAAGAAAAATCAGAATAGTTTCACCTGATTAACATCATGCTTCATCTTCATCTTCATCATCCAAGAAGTCTTCATCTAACTTGTAGTCATTGCTGGACCTTCTTTTGAATAACTTAATCCTTTTACATGGCTTTAAACTTTGTGTTTTGTATTCTCATCATTTTTCATCGTTCTCATCTGTAAAATAGCTTCCTAGAATATCATATTAAGTATTTTGTAAAAAGAAAACTTCTTTTTTTTTTTATCAAAATGATTCATATTCAAAGGAAAAAAAAACTCTTGATTTGTTTCATAATCTAATAGTTAAATTCTATGTATTTGTCATAATTTGCTTCATCTTCAAGTTGGCGTATTAATCATTTCTTCTATTTCTGCAATGGCAAATTCTTAGTTTTCTTGTTCAATTTTAAAGGTTTTGATTTTTTTGAATTTATTTTCATATTTTTTGCAATTTGTTTAATAATATGATCAAAAAGTTTTTTCTTTGTTTCATTCATTTGTTTTTCACAATTTCTATTCATAGTACTTTGTTGGGTCTGTTTAATTCCTTCTTGTTTAATTTGATTGTTGTCTCGTTTGTTAGTTTGAATTTGTAATTCTCTAACTTTTTCATGATTAAAAAAAATCTCATTGGCAAGAAGCATTGGATCAAATGAAACCTTGAAATTTTCAAGTTTCCTTGATCCTACTTGTATTTCATGATCAAATTCACTTTGCTTTATATCCAAATGTTCTTCCATAATTGGTTCAAAATTTTGATTTTCCTCCTTTGTTTTATTGGTTTTGATTTCTTTTATTAGTTCATGTTCTGTTTTAAATGTTCTCTCAATTATTTGATCATTTGTTTTGATGTTCACATGTATGTTCGGTTTCAACAATTTTTTACTTTTCTCATATGGATTTGGTGGATTTGGTTTGGTCTCGATTTGCTTTATGAATTCCTTCATTCAACCCATTCCTAGATCTAATTATAAAGGTAGTAAATCTTGATAATTACAATTTTTTCTCTCATTTTCAATCACTAGTTTTCGTCTTCTTGCATCTTCATAAGCCCTACAAGTCCAAAATGTATGACCATATTAATTACACCAAAAGCATTATAAAGATGGCGTTCGAATCCTATTTGGCATTCATAGTGGAAGTCTAGGATTGGATCTTCTAGAATCATCTGAATGTATTTCAAAAGGGTATAAAGACAGACCTTGGTATTTTCTCTCATTTTCATGCTTAGCTTTAGCTAATTCTAATTCTTGTATTTGTTTGGATAACAATTCATATTTAAGGTTCATTTCTACAAATTGAGCATTCATTTCTTCCTTGCATGTTCTACGGCCAACTCTTAATACTTGTAGAGTTTCAGTCATAGTATTTATGGTATCATGTAAAGTTGACATAACTCTAAATTGAGTGTTTGACATAGCATTTATGGTATCATGTAAAGTCGAAATAACTCTGAATTTGTGTTGTTTAGTGTTGTTTGCCTTACTTTCCATTTTTGATGAATTTTTCTTCCCATTTTTTCAATTTTTCATCAATCAATGCATTCACATATGCTTCATCATAAATAACACCCTTTGGAATTTGCACTTGCAATTCATTTGCGTAAGATTCATTACTTTCACTTTGATTTATATTTTTCATGTTTGTATATTGCTCTATTCCCATTACTTATGTTTGAATCTAGTTAAACTAACACCACATAGTCTTCATGCAAATATGCAAAGAAAAAATCTTTTAATGCTTTTATGCAAGTGATAATAATCCTTTTATGTGTTTTTATGCTAAAAACCAAAAAGTGCAAGTGGTATGATCTTAATATGTGTTTTTATTAAACTTAAAGAACTTGAAATGTCTTTACCTTAAGTTGTTCGATGCAGAAGCTTTAATGTGCACAGTGATATTTGTTTTTCTTTACAAAAGACTTTTTATAAATGGATCCTAAGTACAAAACTAGAAGTGATAATGTAATGATGATCTTCTTTTATGTCAATGGGGGGAAAAGAAGTGTCTAGGTTCCTCTATTTTGAATGCCCCTCTTCCCATGGAGGTGCTCAATTCCTTAACAAACAGCCCTCAACAACCAAGGAAAAGGATCTATGCGAGCAAGGTCTCGACTTGTCTTTGCGGTTGATTAAACTCCTTTCTTCTCTTACTTGTAAAGCAAGAAGAATGTAAAGGATAAATTTTTAATCAATACCGAAACACACCTAATAATACTAAGCACACAGTTTTCACGTTTCACGTCGAGTTTACCAAATGACAAGGGTGTGATTGTAGACCAGTGGGCAGATCATAATTGAATTTGCTATGGCCTCGCTGTGTGACTACACGTAGGGTGTTTTTTAGTGTGCTTTAGGATGTAAGACGTGATTCACTGTTGTGAAAAGTGTTTATCTATGGTCTAATGGCCTAAGCTATAAAATATCTAAGATCAACCTATTTAACTATTGACCTATATCGAGGAGAATTTACTTAGAGTTACTATTGCTAAGATGCACTTAAGTTTAAAGATGTATTAATATGACCATATGGTTGTGCAGCTTGATACCTAGATAAACCATACTCATATGACTAAGAGACTAAGGTTTCACTAGTAATGCGATCGCTTATGAATTCTTCTTCTTCTGGTTCTATACTAGCTACATTATTCTTAGATTGAGTGGTATTATTTATAGGTGGAGGTAATAAAAACTCAAAAATAAAAGATGAAGAAATAGCATTCTCATTCCTAGACTACTCACGGACATCAGAAACAAATATAGAACAATATAAATTGACCATTGATCAAGTGATTCACTAATTTCATAATCTTTGATGTGGATTAAGTAAAACTATTTTCTTGTTGATCCTAATGAATGTAAACTATTTCAACAAAATAACCTTATACAACTATAAGTAAGAATGCTAAAATAATTTTCCAAAATCCTAATACAAGATTAAGTTAAAAGGAATTGATATAAGTAAGGTGGAAGAAGTAGTGCGTACGCAACTCCAATCTCCCGATCTCAAAGTGCTCGTCAATGCTTGTCAATGCTCGTTAAATACTCTCTACTAAAAAAGAACATTAGGAAAACATAAGTTTTTTTTGTATGAAAAATAAAGTATTTTTAAATTACTTTCAATCTTTATCATATATATCATACATCCATGCTTTTTAATTCATACATACACATGCACACATTTTTCATAAACATGCATACATCTTATATTTTTAATCATGTATCTCACTTGCACATGCACTCTCAATCATACTTATCATGCACATGCATTCTAACATGCACATGCATTCTAACATGCACAATCATGCAACTTCATCATGCAATTTCATGCACACATGCATGAAATTGGACATGCACATGGACATCCCATTATGCATACATGCATTCTCATACACACATGCATCTACCTCATATATGTACATGGACATGGACATCCCATTATGCATACATGCATTCTCATACACACATGCATCTACCTCATATATGTACATGGACATCACATTATGCATACATGCACTCATGCACACTCATGCATCTATGCACATGTAAGCACATGCTCAGGTACACATGCATTCATGCACATGAAAACTCTTTATATGCATCTAACATGGACATACATTTTCTTTATATTCATCTTACATGCACATACATTCTCTTTCTTCTCATGCAATCATGCACTCTTATATGCATATGCATACACTTATGTATATGCATGTTTTCATACATACATACCTACTCGCACATGCATGCTAACACACTCTCACATATGCTAACACATTCTCATATTCATTTAAGGGCTTTGGTGTGCAGAACAAGAGGAGCAAGGAGAATATGGAGGGAGAGAGAGGAGAGGAGAGACACGCACAGATGCGTGGGAGCCTTGAAACCCACATAATGATCTCTCTTGAGGCAATGATCTATAAATGATGTATATATATGAATATAGGGGTAAAGTCACATGATCCTTATATCCCCAACAATCTCCCACTTAAGGGTCAATATGATCGTAAGTGGTAACACATAAAAAGAATGATGTAGGACTATGCGATAATGTACAAGAAGAGTTGGAATATCAACCCATACTGATTAGCCTACACCAACTACCTCGAACAAGGTGTATCCATGCACCTCAAACTACTCTGGACTCATATCCGCAAGAGTCAAGCTCACATATGACTAATGCAAGAATTGATGAAGTTCTTGCAAAGCTCCCACTCACTCTATGCCTGTGTTAATCATCAAATGACTGACAAGTCCAAGTGCAAATGATCCAATAACAACTGCAATATCTAGTGTCGAGCATAACAACTCGTACACGAGACTCTCGAATGCTAACAAAACATGTGCTATGCTAGCTAACCTAAGTATGTCAGCCATGCCTATATCCAAGGCATCCAAAGCACCATCATCAAGATAAAGATGTCCTGACATATCTGTGTCAACATCTGGCACGAGTGAATCCAAGAATGATTGCATAACTGCTGACTGCTCAACATCCAAATCAGCCATCCTATCAACCAAGGATGTATCTAGTTTTGCACCCTGAGAGCTAAACTGCTCTATCACACACTATGTACCATGAGAGCAATCCTTCTCTACCACACCCAGTGTATGATCATGCTCCACATGAGCTAACTGCACAACAGCAACACCAAGATCAAACTGATGATCAAACTCTAACTGAGTATCATCACAATGCTCTACCTGAGCATCCACATCATGCTCTAAAGCATCCAAATGATCATCAAAAGTGTGCTCCAAATGAGCATCAATATGATGAACAAAACCATGCTCTATATAACCATCATGAATATCCAAAACATGCTGTACATGTGCATCCATTGGAGCATCTGAATCCTACCATACATGTGCATCATGAATGTCAATAGACCTATGAGGTAGGTAGAAAAAATGAGACATGAGAAGTCTCACATCTCACTTAAGGCTGAATTCCTACTAAGACAAGAGTGTCTCTCACATGAAGTAGTTGTAGTGGATACTTGTGCCCAATCCTAGCACCTGTGACAAGCATAAGCTATCCCAACTGCAATTGAAAATGATGCTCACCAAGGAATGCATAACATCTTCTCTCTTGTAAATGGCTAATTGAAATCAAGCTCATAGGGAATGAAGGCATATAATATACATGTCTGAGCATAAGTGATGCTCCACTAGGTAGCATAAGTCATACATCTCCTGCACCCTCAATATCATATTTCGTACCATTAGGCATGTGCACACATCCACGACTGTCACCTGAGAATCTATAGAACCACTCATGATGTGGAGTAACATGAAAAGTGGCTAATGCATCAAGCAACCAAGCCTTATGTGTGCTCTCCAATGAATAAGAGGAATGCTGAGATGAACCATAGGAGAAAGTGATATCACCATAGACTCTCATGAAACCACTACCTGACCTGCATGTGGCATGCATGTGTCTGACATTGTCGTCACATCCACCTAAACCAACATTGTTGAATATGGTCCTCACGACCACAGTGCCAACATTGAAGTTGTTGATGTGATCTATGTCTCACATGAGTCAATGGACTCGCATACATATCATGTAGTGTTTGCCATAATGCACTACTCGTCTCCTCATACATAACATACTCATATATAGAATCCACAAGCTGTAATCATATAGTGGAGCTGGCCAACACATCCATATCCATCCATACATGGTAGGGCATGTCACGAGGCCTCAGTGCATCTCTATGCACATACATGTGCAACCCTGCACGAACCAATGTATACCGCATCTGATCTTTCCATCTTGGAAAGTCGATGCCATCAAACCGAGAAGACACCATGCTGGTAATCCAAGAGATTAGCAATGTAATAAGAGACTAGAAACAATAGTCTATCCTCAATAGGATCACACTTGCATATCCATATGCATAACTCACAACACAAATGTCTCTTTGGAGAAGAAACCATGTGAACCACATGTCACATAACCACGCATCTAGGATGCACATAAAACCATGAGCATAAATCTGCTCACCAAGTCTCCAAACTGATCAAGTAGATGTGAAAGAATCCTGGGAAAAATTTGGCAGAGTATCTCTTGTAAACTACACAATCAAACAAGATAACCAATAGCAAAAGAACAATGAGTAACCTGTCACCACCTGTCACTGATCCAACCAAAGATAATGACAAATACATAATCCAAAAACTGATGGCAATACACGCCAATACAATGGTGATACACCTCCTACTCAACAATGAATCCTACAAGATGGTCCAACCTATCACAAACAACCTGTGACCAAATCCAAGTAAATGGAGATCAGAACTAATCCAAAGCTATTAGACAAGCTTCAAGATCCAATAGAGTTCTCTTCTAGCATACAAGCTATCAAAATTTTGACAACATCTCCTCTGTAAAATGGACTCTAGAACCAAATAAACCATGTGGGAATCACCATCCACATATGCCAAGAATCACACTCACAAATAGATATCAGTCAATGACCATATGCTAAAGTAATACCCAATCAAGGTCACAGATAAGTGTGCAACTCAGGCTTCAATCTGGATCATGTACCTGCAAAGAAAACAAAGATACAAGTACCAACCAAGATCCAAAATCAACTCTCATAAAATGATGTGCAACCGATAATTTAATCCGCAAGTGGCATAAGCAAGATATAGACCAGAATGCCACTATACATCCACTCATAATACCATTATCACATTCATGATGACATAAACCTCAAAAAAGACTATATCGCAATGTCATCTCTCATGTCAAACATGTGATAAGATTATGCTCTACTCACATATGGAAGATCTACCACAGTGATCATACATGGATAATGCCTTTAAGCTCTAGAAATAAGAGCTCTCACACCAAAAATTCTCTCTCGAAGAATCTCCAAAGCAAGTTGAACCTCTTAAAGCAACTAGGGTTCTTATGGTGAAAATATACTGCTCTGTGTTTTGCTATTTCAGAGATGATAATGTCTGAATTTGAACTTTTTCCCCTTTACCAAACTTCTAATAGCTTTCTTGGCTACGTAACAAGATAAGGAACACCTCAATCGGAGGTGTGTACCTCAAGATATGCTCAAAACAAGCATTAACTATCAATTTCATCTTCACCTGCAACATTATTGCTCTGTATTTTGCAAGCTCGACAAACTAGCACTCAGAATTTGGATCTGCATTCTTCTACAAAGTTGTAGAAGCTATTCGGAGCTACCCATAGCATGTTGAATCGTCTCATTCCCATTTGTAGAGCTCAATCTATACCCAAAACACTGACCTGCTATCCAAGTGATTATAGATTCGTCTTGTGCATCAGTCTGCATTTTTGGAATTTTCAACAGTCTTCTCTGCCCTTCTGCAAACTTCTAGTCCTCTGTGTCAGAAGTATAAAGTGTATCAATCCAAGCTTCCTAGCTTGAATTATGGGTGAAATACTGAACTGTTGTTGAGAGGTGCTAACTTGCACTTTCACCTCTTGTGACCTAAGCTTCCATTGAAGCTTCTTGCACACAAGCCTTTAGCATGCTCTCATACCAATGAAGGGATCTAGTGTGCAAAAAAAGAGGAGCAAGGAGGAGATGGAGGGAGAGAGAGGAGAGGAGAGACATACACAGATGCACGGGAGCCTTGAAACCCAAATAATGATCTCTCTTGAGGCAATGCTCTATAAATGATGTATATATATGAATATAGGGGTAAGGTCACATGATCCTTATATCCCCAACATTCATGCTAACACACACTCATATGCATGCTAACACACTCTCATATGCATGCTAAGACACACTCACATGCATGCTAACACACTCTCATATGCATGCTAACACACACTCACATGCATGCTAACACACTTTCATATGCATGCTAACACACACTCACATGTATGCTAACACACTCTCATATTCATGCTAAGACACACTCACATGCATGCTAACACACTCTCATATGCATGCTAACACTCACTCACATGCATGCTAACACACTCTCATATGCATGCTAACACACACTCACATGCAAGCTAACACAGTCTCATATGCATGTGTTCACTCATACATGCACATGCATCCTCATTCATGCATGAACACTCTCATACATGCATATGCAATCTCAATCATGCATGCACACTCTTGTACATGCATGCATCTAATATCATGCATACACATACATCCATATAACACTCATATGTATGCATTCTCATAATCATCCACTTAATTACATGCATATGCATATGCATTAAACAAATACACATATGCATGCACATAAACTCCTTAGCCAACTACATACATTCACATGCATTTATCTTTTCATACCTCTTTCTCTGTCTCCTTCTCTCTTTGTCTCTCTATCTCTCTCTCTTCTCTCTCTCTCTCTCTCTTTCTCTCTCTTCTCTCTCTCTCTCTCTCTCTCTCTCTCCCTACTGGTGCCATATCTGCTGCTTGGAGGAGGGGGGAGTAGTTTCTCTCTCTCTCTCTCTCTCGCTCTCTCTCTCTCTCTCATAGATGGACCTATCTTTGCTAGAGCGGCTCTTTCTGGTAATAAAAAATTTCGATGTGATTTAGAATTGAGTGAGCGTGTAAGCAAGATATGTTCAACATTGCTTGCAATCCCAGTTTAATCTACCGGTATTCTTCATAACTCCACCACATAGTTTCTTATGTAACTCAGCATCTTGATCAGCATGCGAAGAAAGATATGTTCGATCATACACGAATCACGGGTTGACTACCCTTTTCACCTGTCGATTATAGCAAAGATCTCCACATAATAAATTCGTAAACAACCATGCCTCCTTAGAATAACTTGTGTCACATGAGATTCAGTTAGCAAGGTATCTCTCCCAGGCCACACCAAAGAAGCCTCTCTGAATAGCAATGATGAGCGTCGCCTAAATCAATTAATAAGCTCCTTTGTTGATTCAAAGTACTTGAGTGGAAGATCTCGTTTGATTTTTGCCGTCCAATAACCAGTCAAGCGCAAGCCTTCCTTCTTCATCTCTCGCTCTTCTCTCACAGTGAATCTTGTCTAGTTGGCAAACCTCTCGTATGTCTTCCTCAGATTTACTTTTCTCTCCAATGATTCACCAACTCCTATTAAGTCTTTCACTCTTTTCCTGATGACCAGCTAGAATCTCCTTTTTTTGTGCAAAGCTGTCAGCAAAATTGAATTATGGGAGTGAATGAAGTCATACGTAGTCACCATAACATGATGGTAAGACAATTAATACACTGTTGATTGTCAGAACTTTGTCGCATTCACATATGCTAACTTGACATATAGTGAAGATTTAAGAGTCCTATCAATGAGTTGATAGTAGATCTCACCTATTCTCTTTCTTTCTCTCTCTCTCTATGGTCTTTTGGATTCGTTTGCTACATGTTGTCTATACGTCTGCTCCAGGGTTTGAGTCTCTCTCTCTGTCTCTTTCTCTCTCTGTCACATCTACAGCAACAACATGTGAGATGTGGCCTTCTCTCTCTTTCTCTGTCTCTCTCTATCTCTCTCTCCCTCTCTCTCTCTCCGTCGTGTCTACAACAGTATCATGCCTGATGTGGCCTTCTCTCTCTCTTCTCTCTCTATGTGGTGCGCAAACAACAGACGTCTCCATCTCTTTCTCTTTCTCTCTCTCTCTCTATAGTGCATGGGTGCACACTCTCTTGAGTCTGCTACTAGAAGAAGGGGGAGAGGAAGAAGAAGGAGAATAATACCTACTAAAAGACAACATTAGTAAAATAGGTCACGACACTTACATATATAGACTCATGCATAGATGCACATGTATCCACTTATCACACACTTAACAGCTAAAGAGCATACTTCTAGTTACATGCACACCACTTTTTTTTAACTTACTTTAATTAGTTCTCTTATACATAATTCTTTTTTAATTCTTTTTTTAATTTACTTTAACTGGTTCACATCACACACCATCGTTTTAACTCGACTTTAACTAGTTCTCTTGCACATCACACACTTAATTTTGTTTATTTTTTTAATTGTATATTTTACTTTTTTTGCTAATATCATACTCGTAACCTTTAATTAATTATATATAAATTCATACTCATAATCATTAATTAATTAATCTTTAATTCATATAGAGTATTGTTATAGATATTCTAAGGTTTCATGAGAAAATGCCATAGGTATAGGCCTCACATATAGGTATGCAAAGAATTCATAAGAAAATGCCATAGGTACACATTTAGGTATGCAAAGGACACATAAGAAAATGCTATAGGTATAGGCCCCACATTTAGGTATGGAAAGGATTCATAAGAAAATGCTATATAAGTACACATAACACAAGTATTTATGCTTCCTATATCAATGCGTATACATGGTTATGGGCGCATGTTCAATATACCCATGCATACACATTCATAAGGAAGGCTAAATTTATTCTTAGGAATCGTATCCATTCAATCTTATACAATATCATAAATATAAATAATTCATATGATGAGGTCTGATAAGTTTACATCTTCATAATTTTGTTGCTTGCAGGTACTAGGGAGAGATTCGCCAGATAAAAAAAAACTTATCAAAGGTGTTTTGAGAGTTCAGAGATAACTATTCTCGAAGCAAAAACTAAATTTCCTATATGTCAATTCGAAGGGTGGAAGTAGGCCGAGGACGGGATGAGGGACTTAGGAAGTGGATGCATGTGTCTATGAAGCAGGTTGGGCAAGCTCAAGAGTTGAAGGAGGGAGTTCCAAAAACTCCTCTATGACAAAGGATGAAGCTCAAGGGGATGGGGGGGATGAAGCATGGTGCAAACTTGTAAGCAGTGAGCACTAATAGCAATGCTGGAAAATAAGAGGACTACCAATCAACTCATCAACCACCATAAGAGTAGATACAGGGACGTAGAGAAAGTTCACGACATAGTTGGCCCAAAATAGGAATGGAGGGAAAGTAGGTTCCTAGAAATGAATGCACACTTGCAAATGAAAAACCAAACAGAGAGAAATAAATCATACAACTCCTCAAAACCTCACAATGAACTTAGAAACGGATCAAAATGGCTTGAAAATCCGGTTCAAAAGGTTTGAAAAATATGAAATCGATAAAAAATGTCAAAATCAGACATTCACAAAAGGAAAAACATTAACACAACAAAATGCTAAAAGGTTTGGTTTAAAAAAAGAATGAACAGAGTGGGGGAGTCAACAATATGATAAAATTATCCTATGGTTGGGGGGGTGGGGCAAGGCTGGGGAGGAGGGGAGAGTTACCTCCAATAGAAGCTGCCGGTGGTGTGGAATGGGAGGTTCATTGTAAATTGTTTATATAGGGTGGAGGGAGGGGTGGGGGGAGGGAGGGGGAGAGAGAGAGAGAGAGAGAGAGAGAGAGAGAGAGAGAGAGAGAGAGAGAGAGAGAGAGAGAGAGAGAGAGAGAGAGAGAGAGAGAGAGAGAGAGAGAGAGAGAGAGAGAGAGAGAGAGAGAGAGAGAGAGAGAGAGAGAGAGAGAGAGAGAGAGAGAGAGAGAGAGAGAGAGAGAGAGAGAGAGAGAGAGAGAGAGAGAGAGAGATCCCTATAGCTTTATCCTCCCTCATAGCAGTAGCCTTTGCCACTAGAGTGGATATGGAGGCTTCATCAATGATTTGCAAAACTTTTGATCTAAATGTTGCGTTCATATTTATTGGATAAAAGGTATAAACCTGATTTTTAATGGATTTGAATAACCTAGAAGCTTGAGATTCCATTGGAGCATGAGATTTGTGTGATTGTTCAAACTCCTTTGAGGCCCTCCCAAATGTGTGTCCAATGACGTCACTTGTGCTTGTAAGCTCTTCGTTTTGCTGTGTCTCTTGATTTGACATGCGTTTGTCCTCATGTTTCCTCTTTGTCTTTGTTCAATCCAATTGTTCTTGACTCTTGACGTTTCTATTTGAGCTTTCCCTTTGCTTCTTGTTTGCATAAAAAAAGAGTCTATTTCCTCTACATGTACTACTCTACGAGATGGTGATGGCATGTTTGGTAGTTTCACTACCACTTTTTTCGTACTCAGTGAGATCATCTAAATGTGAGGCCTTGATGTGGATGCCTTATTCTTTGGGCAATAAATGGTGTAGTATTCTCTAGCTTCTCGACAATTTTTGCAAGGAGGGGAATTTTCTAGTAGAGGGCATTTGCTTTGATAATGTCCACATTCTCCAAACCTAAAGTAAATGATTGGCCATCTGGGCCCATTTCCAAAATTACCCCAAGGACGTGGATTGTAGGTGTTACCTTGAGTTGGTGTTGTTGCCATTACATTTGAAGGTGGTTGGACTCCTCCTTTTCCCCAATATGCTTGTGCATGCATTCGTCTTGAATGACACTCATGGGATTCAGGACCAGCTTTCATGCATAACTTGCAAGTTACAAAAGAAAGAGGGCATTCACTTACCACATGGCTTTATTTGCTGCACATGGTGCACCATAGTCCATTTTTGATGCCACCTCCATGAAGTTCTTGTAGCTCTTGTCAAAGTTGTGCCAGTTCCTCTACTTGAGCTTCCTCTTCCTTTTGTAGCTTCAATGCTCCAATCTCACACTTTAGTTGAGTTACTGCACTTTCTTCTTCTTTGTGGGATTGGTTCTTTTTAAGCTCTCAAGCTCTTTCCTCAACTATGTTACTGGATCTTGAGGTTCCATAGGGTATGGTAGACTAGAAGATCTAGTTCCATATTGATGTATGGTGTGCTCTAACCTTTTTGTTGTAGGAGTCAATTCTTCAGTTGTTGCTATAGGGAGCACTAACTCCTTAATCATGCAGCGTGTGGATTTTGGAATCGGTTTGGCTAGTCACTTATGGGTCTGGTAATTCAGCCATAAGTGCTTTTTCCCTTGCAATGATTTCAGGAAATGTCTCCCCTATACGTAGTCGTAGGGTCTCTAGTTCTACAATGATGTCTTCTACCATATCTCCTTGTTGGAATTGTGTCTTGAATTCCTTCTTTAGTAAGTCCCAATTAGTGGAATTGTTTTTTGGAAATTGATTAACCCATTTGTCTACTAAACCCTCCAATGTTGTTAGGAATATGATCAGAGTGCATCTTCTCTTCCCATTAACCCCCTTGTTTTACATAGTGCTAAAAATCTTCCTACATGATCGTCAAGGTCTTCATGTGCGTATTGTATAAATGAGGGAAATTTGATATTCAATTGTGAAAGTAGAGTTTCTACGTCTACTTGAGCCACCATACTTCCTACTAATGATGTTGATGAAAGAGGGTTGGTTGACCTACAAACGACTTTTCTTCTAGTTGTTTTGCAAGTGACTCTTAATGTTTGGGATCGGGTTGTGGTCGTGAGTTGTGCATCCTATTCCTTAGGGTCAGATAATTGCAAGGAAAAGGAAGATTACCTCTGCAATTCTATCAACAGCTTTGCACTTCTTTGTCAGTTGGTAATGTTGGTTCTCCTATGCTCAAGTGGCTTGGTTCCACCGTGCAAGTCAAATTTTGTTTGAGGATTCTTTAGTTGCAATGGACTTGAGTGTTTGTAGGAAAAGAATGGAGAAGAAGAAGAGATACAATTACACTGAAAGCCTCTATGTCTTGATTAACAATAAGAAATACAATATCCTCTTCTAAAAGGAGACAAATTTGTTCTTTATGTGTAGTGCATAAGCCGCACACACAAGTATTAAAAATACAAAATTTCTTATGCAATCAACCTTCTCTATGTCAATGCTCCACTTTGTCACGTTGCTTGCCTTTTTGCACACCTTTCACTCAAGCTTCCAATAAGGTTAAAGGAAGGGGCACTCTCTATTGTTGACATGGAGCACTTCCTTGATGGTGCTTGTTCCAACTTAGGTGCTCCCCTAGTTGCTCTCTACATACTCATTCTTTAGGTTTCTAACTCATTACTCTAACTCCTTAGTCCAATAGTTGCCAATCCTTTTGTTGTGTGTTGATTCTTCTTATGTAGGTAGCTTTAACCACTAGTGTATCTTGGTGCTTAATTTGATATCCCAAGTACCACTTTATGTGTAAGGCCAAAGACTCCCTAGTTTTTTCCTCTAGTGACTTTAGGAGAAACAAAATTTTAAATGGGGGCCCATACATAAACTTTTGCATACCACTTTCTCTTCATACCTTTTCCACTTTTGACCTTCATTTCTTCAAAATGTGTGCATAAGGGAGGGTTCACCTTAACCTTCCAAAACACTTAAAAAACCATGAAAACCTTTCAAAACGGCCACTCTACAACCTAATTTCAACTTTGGTGCAAAACCATTGTGAACAAACTATTTGTGCCCTACCTATACACCCTTATTCTCAACCACTTATGCACCACATATACACCACTTGAACTTTTTCACCACCTATGCATCACTTGCAAAGTCACCATTTTGACCTTTGATCAGATCCATAATTGACCATGTTGACCTTTGACTAGCTCTACAATTGAATGCTTTCACATTTGACTAGCTCAACACAATGCGAGTCTCCCCATCTATATATAGGACCACATAATGACATATAAGGGACTTGAAAATTTGGAGCCACATGCAAATCCTCTACAATAAAGAGACCACGACTAGCACCAGTGATAGTGGAGGGAGCAATCATATAGCAATTACACCAAAAATTAAAAATCTCTCCATCTAAAGGAGGTGGTCCTCTATGCCATCCTCCATATCTTCTTCTATCACATGTTTGTACTAGAGGACAATCACGAGTTGGCAATGGATAATCTCTAGCTGTTTCAATCTGTAAACAAGGAGGTAGAGGGTTTTGAGAAAACTCGGCTTATAGTTGATAAATGGCATATTCATGATGTGTACAAGCAATATTAGAATTATTAGTAGGTGTCTATTTATCATGATCGAGTAAATATTCCTACATATTCGACATAATTTTATTTTGTGTATGACTTTAAAATAAAACAATGACATTAATTATGGAATCAACACTTACCCAAGCATTATCATGTCAATTTGGTGATGGTGCATGCTCAAAAACAACATAATCTACCTCATGTTCAATACATTCCATTTATGGTCTTCAATACATGCCATAGCAAAGACTACACCAAGATGTAATATGCTCTTGATAGTAAAACACATCGTAATTCCTATCGGAGGAAACATGTAAAGTCATTGTATGGGTAGGAGGTGGTGAAGTACCCACTGATTGATCAGAATCTAATTATAATAAAAAGATAAAGAAACATATATCAATCATGTATTTATCTATCAAATATTAGAATTAAAGTTTGATATACTTACAATAAGTAGTCCTTGCATGGTTAGGAGACAGTGGCAAAGGTCCCTCTGATTGATCAAAATCTGATGATGTAGCAAAAAAAGGTATTAGATATTAATACATATATACACAGATACACATTTTGACATATAAAGACACATACACCATCATAGAGATACACATTCACACATAGAGAACGAAAGAAAGAGAAGAAGGAAAGAAAGAGAAGGAGAAAGAGAAGAAGGAGAAAGAAAGAAAGAAAGAGAAAGAGAAGAAGGAAAGAGAGAAAGAGAAACAAAGAAAGAGAAGGACAAAGAGCAAGAAAGAGAAAGAGAAGAAGGAGAAAAGAGAGAGATAGAAAGAGAGAAGCCAAGAGAGATAGAGAAAAAAAAGATGGAGAGAGAGACAAAGAGAAAGAGATAAAAAAAAAAGAGAGGTAGAGAGAAAGAGATAGAAAAATAGAGGTAGAGAGAAAGAGATAAAAAAATATGGAGCAAGAAATGGATGAAAAAAGAGGAAGAGAGAAGACGAAAGTGAAGATTAGAAAGAGTATCTGTTGCCGACCTAAAAATAATGTGGGTTGGGAATCTATTGGCCCATTAAAGTGGCCACTAATTTGGCCGCCAAATGGATTGTCAGATACATAGATTCCAATGACTTTTGAGCTTTCCTTGTTAAGAGAAATGTTGATCAATTCTATTTAGTTGAGTACAAGTCTTGAAACACCACTACCTTTGGGATATTATTGTTTCCCCTCACTCTTACTCCCCTATTGGCAGTTCTCTTACTTGCAGGTTAGGGCTCTCTTGGATGAAGGTTAAAAAAATTTGTATGCCTAATGATAAGTTCTTCCTTCACAATGATTTTTTAATGCAAGAAAGTATATGGACAGGTTGGATTTCTCTGTGGTGCAATGGTAATTTGGGTATTAAAGAGCATAAATGTTGCAAACAGGGTTTCTCTAATTGGGCTAATCTTTATGTTGGTGAGGAAATTATGTTTGATGATCAAATAACTGTAAGATCTGATTTGTCTGCTGCTTGTTTATAGGTTGTGTTTCATCACAAGGAAATGCTGATCCAAAGAATTGATAGCTGCACTCAAAGAAGACCTGTCAAATTGAAGGACATTGCCTAGGACATACTGTGTAAATTTAAGAAGTGTAGGGGATCTCTGAACCTGATTCTCCACAGATTGAACTCCAGGTGGAAGGTTTCTTGCAATGCTCAGCAATGGCAACATAGGTTCTTAAGCCTTTCGAGCATTCTAGTTTCTTATGTGGGTGATCCTCAATGATGGTGTGCGGTGTGGCTCCAAAGCTAGGAAAATTGGAATTGTTGATGGTCTTTGTATGTTTTGTGGCAATGTGGAGGATCTCCCACAGTTATTTCTAAATTACAGGCATGCTCTCTCATTTTGGAATGTCCTTTTACCCATCTATCAAGGACTAAAGATCACCTTGAGCTACAAAGATGCTCTCCTTAGCACCTACAACAACTTGGATTTTTTACTCTGGAATCTGTGGAGGGGACAAAGTTTATGGTTCATCTGGAAATCGAGATGCCAAACAGTCTTCAACAGGAATTCCAACTCTCTTCATCTAGCCTTCTTCAAAGGATTCACTAGGTCTTTAGGCATGCACTGTCTGATTGCTACCAAAGATGCTCCCCCTAACAACTTTCAGCTCTCTGCCCACCTCAGAGTTACCCCTCCCAACAAGTGGAGAGACTTCCTACTCTAGATGTATTCTAGTACCAGATTTAGGATGGCTGTACTTAGTCCTGCCCGTTGTTTTGGTCCTATCCTTCTGGCTGTATTGCCCTTTGACTAACTCTTTTGTTCTCTCTCCTATGCTGTACCCCTCTCTTTTATGAGGTATTGTAATCTTTAAGTGATGGATCTTGCCCTCTATACATCTGCACTTCCATCATTAATTCCAATTTTCCTGTTCTCTCAAAAAAAAAAGGATTGAACATGGGTTTCACTATGAAGCGCTTCTTGAATCCTTACATATCATAGGATGCCTATAGAGGTTAGGGATGCCCATTTGGGCTTCAATTAAGTCAATGGAGCTAGATCCTCTTTTCCCTTTTTTTAAAAGGTTTAGAGTTGCATGTCATCACTATGTTAAGAACATAGTGATGACATGCAAAATCATAGTTGGAGTTGATCTTTGTTTGGATACAACATGATTCTAAGTTGTAGATTGGAATCCGGATGCATGGCCGAATAGGTGAAGAAAATTTCGAATTTATGAATAAGTAGATCCGTTGTTGGATATCAAAAGTAGCATCACAGAAATGATTACAAGACTTAGAGAGAAAAAGATGATCAAAGAAGAGACTTTCAACTAAGGCATAATCATCTTTGAAGATGCCTATAGTGATATTAATGGACAAAAGTGAAGATCTAACCAACGACTTCATGAATTGTGGGTACTATGGGTTTATGCAAGCGTTCATTTGATGCATATTCTCAATTATTGAGGCCTACATTAAGTTTGAGTCATGTTTTGGCTATCCATATTCCACGTTTCATAGAGAAAAATCTATCAACTTTATTTATGAAAATACAAGAGAATAGAAGATTTTTTAGTTTTATTTCGTATTGATGGAAAACATTTAAACTCTTCTCCATCAGTGTTTGAAAATTATGGCTACTAAATATCCAGATTATTTCTCCTACTATTTTCTATAATATCTATAAAGTAAGAGAAGCCCAAACGAGACATTTTGGCATGAAGGGAAATTAGGATATAATAAGTGAAAAATGATATCACATATATAGCCATATGATGGAAGACATTTTGGCATGAAGGGCAATTAGGATATAATAAGTGAAATATGAAAAATTCCAACCACCCACATCAAAATATTCATATTCATATACATTCATTTTTATCTCAAAGATCAAATTGGCACGCGTCTACCTTGTAACTGATGAAGAAGAAGATAGAGGATTGCTTGAACTTGTGAGAAACAACTAGGGCAGTCCTCTATCCAAGTATTCTAAGTTCTTGGATCCTATGAATGATATTTATATGCATGTGTCCTCGGAACTTTTTGTAGTTGGCTTTCTTTGTGTCCCTCCATTCTTTATTTTTTATAGAATTTCCCTGATTCCCTAACCGTGATCACAAGATAAATTTGGACATACATGAAGACTTGAAGATGTGGACCTCCAGATATTATAGTTGAATATCTGGTCCCAATAAGGAAAAAAATATGGTAGACCTATGCATGTTGTGTTTCAACAAAAGTGGGATATATCGCCATCCTCATGGTCCATGTGATCGTATAGCTTGTCACTCTCCACCGTAGAACATGCACTTCTCCCTCCCTCCCTCCCTCCCTCTCTCTCTCTCTCTCTCTCTCTCTCTCTCGTCATTGAGTACATTGAATGGGTAACGGCCCCCTTTGTAGACCTGAATTTATGTACGCAATAAACCAATCATATGGTATGTTTTCCACTAGTTGGCACATATTAGCAATATCAAAATATCAAATTAGTAGTGACAAGCATTAAAGACAAAAAGGTACGAGGTGCATACTTTGTTCATGCTGGGTCAGTTGTAAACTCTGCAAAAAGGTATGAACTCAATGGAAGTATATACTCATTCTTGCATCATTCATGCGCACAAACATTGTAGAATGAGACAAGGGAGTACGTAGACGCAAGAATCTGTAAACCTCTCCATGCATGTGCACTTACATAATGTGTTATCTTTTTCAATAACACGAAGAAAGTTGTGCAAGATGAGCACACGCATGCCTACATCAGCTATTATGTCAAATACACATTGGAAGCATTTGTTTTCTCCTGTATAATATATGTCAGAGATTACATTCTTTGCATGTTTGCACCCGCATATTAAAATTCTGGAACTACAACAATAATCAAGCTGAGTTATGACATGTAATAATTTAAGAATAAACAAAAATTCATTAAAATAGAAACATTATTATGCCAAATTTCAAATACTTGAATTTTTATGGAGTATGGGAAGCATGTACATATGAAAAACATCAACTAACTTCATTTCTTAAAAACTAAAGAAATTTAGTGCATCATTTGGAGTTGATGCATAAAAATGTAGTTGGTTTACATGGACAAGATTTGTTGGATGCAGACTCTTGTGGATGACCATAGTTCACATACATGAAACTGCTTTCCAAAATACAGGAGTGGATTTTAATTATGATTTATATGCATTAAAATCGTGGTAGAAAAGTATATTTCTAACTATATAAAATGCTTCAAGGTAAATTCTTAGGACGATTATATCTCAACAGAATTTAATATCTGTTTTAGTTGCATAGGTATGTTGAATGAGCTGCAATTTTATGTAAGAATATCCATGGATGTGTTAAACGATAAGGATCTTCCAATAACATTTGACAACTATTCATTTGAAAGTAGAAATAAAAAGGGCTAGTACAAATTTTGTAGAAGCATATATTATGCACATATGTTATGCATATGGCTGGCGAAAATTGAAAATTTTCACCAGCTATTTGAACTATATACTCATTTATCTTGATTCTTGGGAGTATAAGTATTGCATAAAATAGTAGGAGATAATGTAGATATCTAGTAACCTTAATTTTCAAAGACTATTGGGTAAGAGTTTAAATGATTTCCATCAATCTAGAAATAAGAGCTAAAAAATCTTCTACTTTCTTGTACTTTCATAATTAAATGTCGTAGATTATTCTCTATTAAATGTTGAATATTTGTTTTTTCAATAAAAGGAAGCTTGGAAATAGCCTACTCCCCCAGACTTTAATTAAAATAAAGGAAAGAATTGTACACATTTATGGGACTAGCACCCATGGGACCCCCAAATCCCACAAAGCAAGTGAAGCACATACAAAGTTAGAGGGTTTTAGAGAGGAGGTTGATGACTCTCGCATCCCCCTCATGTGGGGCCCACTTGGATTAAATCTTCTTGTTCTCAATGAAAAGCACTCTATGATGTCTAAAAAGTGGGGATTTCTTACAATTGGAAATTCTTTTGCCAAGGAGGAACATAGATTTCTCGATAGACCATTCTTTAGGAGGGTTTCCAAAATTGGAAGGACACCTCTCTCTCCAAATCTTCCGGAGGGTCTCACCTCTTATAGCATTTGACAATGGTGAGGAGCAACCAGTCGCCTCCCCCAATAACACTTGCTTCCAATTGATTTGTTCCTATAGAAGCAAGACTTTTTCAAGGATTCACTCGATTGACATAGATTTGGGGCACTAGAAGAAGATGTTGTAATAAAGTGATAGGTAGGAGATGGTTGAACCACACCCTTGACAAATAGGATATTGTTGAACTGCACCCTAACAGAGAGGATTAGGAAGTAATCCTCAATCATGGCTTTTGGGGCAAGTGGTTAACCCATCACATTCCTAACCAAGAGGTTGTGAGTTCAATTCCTGACATCGGTATCAGAACCTAGGAAGTAGGCTTGGGAAAGGTGGATTGACCTAATGGCCTCTAAAAAAGCTGCTTGTGCATCCTCTATATGCAAGGGTACAAAGTAGCACACGCCACTTTCCCAAGTTAGCCTAAAAAAGATTGAGGTGTATCTCTCAATCCGTAGGTTAGATTTAGGCAGTTAAGATACCATTGGAAAGCTCTCAAAAAAAACTTTCCAAATCTAACAAGATAGCTAGAAAGTGTAAAGTGCTTGGGAAACTATGGGAGGCACTTGATTCAAGGTTCAAGATACCAAACATGAGTGAGAAAAAGGTTCAATTCTAAGGTTGAGAACAAGGAACCAAGACACCAAGGTTCCAAACAAGAAGGTTCAAGAAACCAAGGTTGAGAGCAATGGTTCAAGAGACCAAGGTTGCAAAGAAGGTTCAAGAAACTGTGCGAGGTTGAGGACATCAATTCAAGGGTACCTTGGGAGTTCAAGGGGCTGGCTAGAGGGATACAAGAGAATATCATTGAGGAGAATGATTGACTAAGGGGGGAAGAATGTAATAAAGTGATAGGTAGGAGATGGTTGAAGCACACCCTTGACAAATAGGAGATGGTTGAACTACATCCTAACAAAGAGGATTAGGAAGTAATCCTCAACCTTGGCTTTTGGGGTAAGTGGTTAGCCCATCAGAATCCTAAGCAAGAGGTTTTGAAGTTCAATTCCTTATAGATGTGTCCTAAATCCTCAATGCCGCGACCACACCGCTTGCACCACGGTGGGGCCCCACAAATTTTGATAGCCTTTTTATTGGACCCGATTGCTCGATGGAGGATTTGCCACATGAGCACCAACTTTTTTATCTAGATGAGGGAGTGTTAGAGAGACATGAACTCTGGATCCAATTGCAAGCCCATCCAGTTAAGACACCACTTCGTATTAAGCATGATATGATACTCCATGTTCTCCTTGATTCTAGGAATTTTGTTTAGGCTATTGTCATTGTGCCATTTAAGACCCTCATGGTGCAGATGGTCCTATCCGATGAGGAGGCGGGTTTTTGAGCCTTCCGAAGCAAAGCATCTTCTCTCCAAAAGGATCCTTTCTTCATAATTCACTCTTGTTTTTAGGTCGATATCCTCAAATTTGATCCAGTGGCCAGTTCCTTGGTTCTAGACATGCTTCCAATACCAAAATCCCCTGTTCTAGAGCTTCTTAGGCTTTTGGAGGCTCGAGGACTCGATGCCTCTAATGCCCTTGATAGGGAACTAGATCGAATCATTCTTTCTAATACCTGCCACCCATTTCCAATCTTCACTCATTTTGACAAACTATTTGACCTTGTTCCAACTCTTCCATAGAGAGCACACCAGATTCAAGCCTCTAGGAGACACTAGAACTCGGGAGAGCAAAAGGGTGAGAAGGCCCAAGTCCTTCCAACCTGGGACTCCCACCAGCATAAGATCACTCTTATTAATTAAGATAAGCATGGCCCAAGAGGCCTCACTATTGATCCAAGAGCACTCTTATTAATTAAGATAAGCGTGGCCCAAGAGGCCACCCATTTCCAATCTTCACTCATTTTGACAAATTATTTGACCTTGTTCCAACTCTCCCATAGAGAGCACACCAAATTCAAGCCTCTAGGAGACACTGGAACAGGGGAGAACAAAAGGGTGAGAAGGCCCAATTCCTTCCAACCTAGGATTCCCACCAGCATAAGAGCACTCTTATTAATTAAGATAAGCATGGCCCAAGACGCCTCACTATTGCACCAAGCTTTGATAAGCCATTTAGCTACCAACTTATTTGTCATGTCTTCGATGTCAAGAATGCCGAGACCCCCACGAGCCTTTTGGCTAATACAAGTAGTCCATTTATTTTTGGGGACACCTCTTCTATTGGGATCACCCGTCCACAGAAAGTTTCTATAGATTCTTTCCAATTTGAAAATCTCTTGATCCTTCAGTCTCTAGCAAGAGAGAAAGCAAATAGTCAATGAGATAAGGAATGTATTAATTACTATGGGGTGCCCTGCAAGTGCATATCTTTCCATTAGGCCAACTTTTTCTCAAGCTTAGAGAGAACCCAACTCCATCGTTGCTGCATCAAAACGCAAAATCCCATCAGAATACCTAAGAGACGGAAGATTTGTCCTCTTGGGTCATCTGACAGCCCTAGTCAACAAGAAATTGGGGCAGAAGTCCAATAATGCCTATGAAAGGAAACACAAAGAGAGAAGAACTAGAGGCCAATATCAACAACAGAAACCCTATAAACCATCATAAAATTTACCTCATTTGAAGGCAATAAACAATAAAGGACTAGCATTAGCTTTGTCGAATGCACTTTTGGAAGCATTTGAAGATGCATCTTTGATGATTTGAATGGGATAATTGTTATGATTGGTTCTATTTTTAGTAGTCAATTGTTTTTGTTAAGAGAAATCTCAAAATAGGGGAAGGAAAAGAAGGACATCAACACACAAAAAAATGTTTAGATGTTGCAAAAGTGGAGTAAAATGGAGGACAAGAAGGACATGAGCATGCAATGAAATGTTTAGATGTGGATGACAATTTTATAGTAGTTGATGTTATCATTAGGAACACATGTCTAATGGGATTACTCATTGATGGAGGCTTTGAAGTGAACATCCTTTGAGAGCGAGTGTACCACCAATAGGATTGCACACAATAGGGTTGAGCACCATTTTCTATCAAATGGTAGATGAGGGGAAGGTCCAACCCTTGAAGATTTTGTACAAATAGATAATCTGCAATATATGGATGCAAGTTAGAGTAAAATTTTGGATGGTTGTGGCCATGCAAAGCTAAGGTCAAATAGTGATGGGACAAAGATGTACTAGTATTACAGAGGGGAAAAGAAGATTAGGTTCTAAATGGATGGAAAGTATGACCGCTACATACATAGGGAATTAATACGAGTTCAACAATAGAAGATGACAATGATGGAAGATTTTTTTATAAATGAATGCTATGATACTGCGTGTATTTGAAGTTGTGTTATTTCAAGTTGTAGAGTAGGGACACAAACAGAAAAAGATATTTACAACAACAAAGACTGTACATTAAGAGACTGTGAAGGAATTAGATAAATAATTGGAATTATGTTTGAGCTATCTCATAGAAACAACATCATGGATTTCATCAATAGTTATTTTCTTCGGTGAACTTTGGGTATGCTTGATTATTTTAAACTGAATGAGGCTATAATTATTGATATGTTCCTAGTACCCTATTATGATACTTTGTTGGATTCAATTTAGATTAAGATGGCACCCAATGATCATGAAAAAACGTTGCTACCCTATGAAAGTCTTCTTGGAGAATTTTGGCATGTCAGGGCAAAAAAAACAACACCATCAATAGTTTTAGCCATGTTTTCTCAAATTTTAAGAGTTCATGTTGTAGAGAGTACACACATGAAAGCAAAATGAAAAGAAGAGTGTACTCACAAAACAAAGAGTGTGTGAGACTCAAAATGAGTAGAGTGAACTCATGTGGATTAGAAATGAGCTTGCCAAGAGCATGGAGTAGGCTCCTCAAGCTTCTAACCAAGTACAAATGAGGAGCGAGGCCCTCCTTATATAGATTTGGGAGGGGCTCTCCAAAGTACATCTCGTGTGGGATAATTCCCCTGAAAGGAGAACGAATACAACTAGTAGAAGCAAATGGCAAGGTACCCAAATACAAAGGATATAATATAAAATGCAAATATAATGGAAAGGGTAATGGAAATAGAGTGACTCAAAGATACAAAAGGGAGATGCACTCTCATATTCTCAACACCCCCTTTGCAGCTCCATTTTTTTTTGTAGAGTATGGAGGCTGCTAGGGTATGAGGGAAAGGTCCACCAAGAATGTATCAACAATAGCATGAGCACCAAATAGGAAGTTTTCATCTGGGAATCCATAGCCTCCAAGTGATATCAACCATGCGGGATTGCCAGGTATCCCATAGTATGTCCACCAAATGGATCAAGCAGATGCTCTAGAGGTATGCCACCAAGGAGGTACAAGGACGAAATAAGATCTCACTAGACGAGATCACCTCCATGCGTGATAGGTAGGATGACTCCATGTGGCACATAGGAACCTCCAAAGCTTTGAAAATATCCACCACAAGATGTGTATCACCAAGAAGTAGGTCTTGCAAGAGTGAAGCATAAAGCATGAAGCATAAAATCATAGTCACATGGTAATACATCTATATGCCATAATCTTCCATGGAGTGTACAAAGTCGTGATGTGTGTTAGTAGGACCATCAAAGCCCCCTCTGAATCAAGAAGATGGCTCAAAAAAGTATCCAACTGAGTGAAGAATCTAGGTAGATGCAAGAGTATCCTATGGTAAGGGTTTATTTGCAGAAATGGATGCTTCTTTAGGCAAAAGGGAAATTGTTTTGCTTGGCACATGCTTGGCAATTCAATTCCACTTGTGCGATCCTAGGTAGAACTATGACAAGATGATTGGAAGAGATCTTAGCTAAGCAAGAGGTATGTCCAAATCTGTAATGCCACAAGCTAAGACTTGAATCTTTGGCCATAGAACTTGAAAGCTTGTAGAGATTTTGTCTTCATACCCTTGAGCTATCACTTCATTTGATTCACGATCTATGACTTGTACTTTGTTGTGATCAAAATGAGCCATCATGTTACACTTTGTGATGGCCTTCATTGAGAGAAGGTTTTTACAAAAGCTTGGTACATAAAGAACATCTTTGAGTGACTTGGTCTTGCCTTTAGAGTTGATGACTTGAACTTTCTGTGTTCCTTGGATTTCAATGCACTTGTTGTTTCCAAGATAGAATTGACCTTTATGCTCTTCAAACTCATAAAAATCATCTTTGTCATGGCACATGTGGGATGAAACACCACTATAAAAAATCCATTCTTTCTTTGTAGTGGTTGCCACAAGTGTTTTGTGTTCAATTGTGAGAAATAGATCTTCATTTCTGGAGTGAGAACAATGTTCGTTATTTGAATTAGACTTAGACTTGTCCTTTTCTTTTTTTTGAAGAAATATTTCTTGATGTGGCTAGGCTTGCCACAAAAATTAAAAGTGAACTTCTTCTTTTCTTTCTCCTTTGATTCTTGATCACCTTTTTGCCCTTTATGTTTGTGGAAGGTGGCTTTAGCCTACATGTCTATTTGGGTAGCTTGGGTCTGTTGCCAAGAGTCATGAAGAAGCAACAATCTCCTAACTTCTTCCCAAGTGAGTGCTTGTCCTTGATTGTACAAGGTCATTACAAAGGTATCATATGACCTAGGTAGTTTGTTAAGTAGCATGATGGCCATATCCTCACTGGAAATTTGCCTGCCACAAAGTGCTAACTTTCATTGGTAGTCTTCAAATTGAGCTATGACTTTCGTGATTGGATCTTGCGACCTAATAGTTAGATTATGGAATTCTACTTCTAAGGAATAGATATTCGAGAGTGCTTTATCTTCTTATAAGGCTGCTAAAGTTTCCGATACTTCCTTGGATGTTTTACATGCTGTGATGTGCCCTTTGGTCAGTTCATCATAGGCTAGTAGAAGTTGGCTTAATGCCCTTTTGTCTTTAACATTCTAGATATTCCAAGATTCTAGGTTGCTAACCTTATTAGGCTCAAGTTTGGACCCATTGACTAGATTGTGAAGGAAAGTGGTGTACATATATGCTCTCATTACATCTTTCCAAAGATCATAGTTTTTCCCATTTAATCATTCATCCTTGGCCATAAATATGGGTGTGAAGGAAGGTAAAAAATTGGCCATAGATGAGGTGATGGCTTCACTCTTTGACATTACAAAGGTTGAGTAAAGTTGAACTTGTAAAGTAGTGAGTTTATGTGTTTGGAAGAGTAAGTGTCAAGTGTTTAAAAAAGCTTTTAGAGACACTTGGGTGCTTAGAAAGTACTTGAAATAATCACAAGCTTTGGAAATAAATTGAAAGGCTTGTCACCACATTGGAAATCCTTGGGGAGGGGGGGCGACTTGGAATAGCCGCACTCTTGCACAACAATTGAAGTAGATACCTTGAAGAGAGGGGGTTGGGATGCGCTTAGAGTACCGTGTTGCACACCAAATGAGCCTTAGAGTGGGCTTAGAAACTTGGAGAGAGCCTATGGGTGCGCTTAGATTGTTGATATATTTAGGTAGTGGTGTGTGTGAACACACTAGGACCGCCGGGGCACTTTTTTCCCTCTTTAGGAGGTTTTTTTCCCCCGGCTTGTATATACGCCTCTTGCCCTAATGGGCTACTTATCTTTGTACATTCTCTAGTAATACATTCAGTATTGTGTGTTGTGCTCCAAGCTTCTTCTTCTTCCTTGTGCTGTTCGCG
Organism: Ceratopteris richardii; assembly: GCA_020310875.1. Lineage (NCBI taxonomy): Eukaryota > Viridiplantae > Streptophyta > Polypodiopsida > Polypodiales > Pteridaceae > Ceratopteris > Ceratopteris richardii. Next base: position 23,132,962 of record CM035431.1, on the reverse strand, counting down.
TGCTTCAGCAGACGTCTAAATCCAACAATTGGTATCAGAGCAGGTCGTCGCTTCATCTAGGGCGCTGTCAACACTCCTCTGTTTGCAGTCTCAAAATCGTATGAATTTTGGTGAGCATACCTAGGGTGTTTCTGAGATCAAAACGGCTTCGCTTTGTGGTGCCGAAATCGCGATCTGAGCTCGTTTCGACCTCCGAATGCATTATTGCAGCACTTGTGCAAGCTATTTCGTCTTTTTGTGCCAAAGGTATATACCTGTTTCTATTCGCCAATATAAGCGTCTCAAAGTCTGCTACAGGTTTAGCAGAACTCATCTGGGCAGTTGCGTTCAATGTTTTGAGATACAGTCAATTTTTTGCATCAAGGTATTTTAGTCACCGGCCATGGCTGAAAGCAGTGATGTATTCCATATGTTGGCTGTTGAGGATAAGTTGGATGGTACCAACTACCCATTATGGGCTTATATGATGCCACATGTATTGGTTGCAAAAGGATTGTGGAACATTGTGCAGGGTGTTGAAAGATGTCCTGTAACACCTGTAACAACAGGTACTACGAATACAGGTGCTAGAGCTGATGAAGATGGTGTTGAAGATGATATTGTGCAGATTCCTGTTTGTGCTACTGTTTCTGCTACATCTATTGCAGAGCAGATTCGTTGGGATGGCAAAGATGCCCAGGCACATGCATTGATAGCCTTGTTTGTCAAACGTGCCATTATTCCTCATATTCACTCTTGCAGAATAGCTAAGGATGCTTGGGATACACTTACCACATTGTACCAAGCTAGGAATGAGGTTCGTGTTGCTTACCTCCGAAAATAGATGGAGAGTGAGCACATGAATGAAGATGATTCTATGGACAGTTTCCTAACAAAGATCAAAGACTTGAAGGAACAATTGATTTCTGCTGATGAGGTTATACCAGATAGCTCACTTGTGCAGACCATTCTGAATGGTCTTCCTAATTCATATTAGAGTTTTTCTTCTACTCTTCGGTTGATGATGAAAGGCAATCCAAATGCCTTGTCATTTGAGAAGTTAGTCTTTGTTCTGTTGTAGGAAGATCAGTCCAGGCAAAACAGGTCCATTATGCGTGTTGGAGATCAAGCTTTCTTGGCTAGTTGAAAGGGCAAAGGAAAATGGAGTTCTTCTACTAGTAAGCAGAAATCAGCAAATGCTGCACATTCGAAGAAGCAAGACAAAGATGAGAAAAAATCAGAAAAGCAAAAATTGTTTTGTAAGTACTGTAAAGGGAATGATCATATCATAAAGAACTTTCCAAAACTAGCTACAAAAGAGGCAAAGAAGAAAGAGGCTAGAATGGTTGTTGCAGAAGCCTCTACACCAAAAACGGAGTCTACTAATCTTCTGCAGTTAGAAGAATGGGCGTTCACTACTGTTTGCAGTTTTGACCCATGTTCTCATGAGCAGTGCATGTCTGCAGTAGACTCAGATGTTTGGTACTTTGACAGTGGGGCGACCAAACATATTACCTCGCAGCGCAGTTTCTTCTCTTCACTCGAGCCTGCCCCTACAGGGAATATTGTTACATGCACCAACAACTCCTCTTATCCTGTTATGGGAGTTGGTAACATTTTGACTACTGCTGATGGTAGTTCTTTCACTTTGTCAGATGCTTTATTTGTGCCAGGGATCAAGAAGAATTTGTTATCAGTTCCTGCATTAGCCAAGATTGGCTTGGTTCTGAAATTTGTTGATGACAGATGTACAGTTCATGATCTTTCAAATGGCGATGTTATTATTGCTTTTGGCATTTTATGTCGTGGGCTGTATAAGTTCATAGACTATGAAAGATCTGGAAATGATTTGGCATGTGCAGTAAATGATTCTCAGGCTATGTCAGATGCAAAGCTTTGGCATGCATGCTTTGGTCATCTGAATTTTGCTAGTTTGCTACGCCTGCAGAAATCTGAAATGGTGTCCTCTTTGCCCAAACTTGAGGCACCTGCAAAACATGTTTGTGAAGGTTGTATTTTGGGAAAAAATGCAGCATTCCTCCTTTCCAAAAGATGGTTCAGTTCGGGCTACACAGAAATTGCAGCTTGTAGATAGTGATGTCTGTGGTCCTATGCAGACACCCTCTTTTGGAAATTACCTTTACTTCGTGACTTTCATTGATGCTTTTTCCAGGCATGCATGGGTATATCCACTCAAAGCAAAGTCCGAAGTATTCATATGCTTTAAACAGTTTTTGGTTTTGGCTTGAAATCTAGCAGCATGTAAAATGGGCACCCTCCGTTTTGATCGAGGGGGGGGAATATATGTCTTTTGATTTTAATGCATTTCTGGCTGAACGTGGGATAAAACACCAGTGTACAGTGCCTTATACACCTCATCAGAATGGAGTTTCTGAACGAAAGAACAGGTTACTCATGGAGAGGGCGAGGTGCATGGTCAAAAGTCAGGCTTTACCACATAGTTTCTGGCTTGAGGCTGTCATGTGTGCAGCATATGTACTGAACAGGTGTCCCACTAAAGGGCTACAATCTATCACTCCATATGAGTCTTGGCATGAATGCAAGCCATTTGTTGCTCATCTGCGTGTTTTTGGTTGTTTGGCATATGCACTAGTGCCTGAACAACATCGTAGAAAATTGGATGATAAGGTAGTAAAATGTATTTTTGTTGGGTACAGTTCTGAAACTAAAGGCTATCATCTGTATCATCCACAGACTAAACGCATTCTGGTTAGCCGTGATGTTGTCTTTGTGGAAGATGCTATTCAGCCATTGCTTTCATGTACTAAGGAGACATCTGTTAGCTCCAAAGACATGTATGATACTTTGATGCCTCTTTTTACAGGTGGACAATCTAGTGCTGGTCCTAATGAGGCAACTTCTCAGCCTTTGCAGGTTTCATATGATGATGTAAATCATTCCATTTCTGATGCAGATTTACATGATGCACTTGTTGATGAGAGAGCTGATATTGAGCACGCAAAATCTATGCCAAAATGGCTGGTGTAGACTTTGCGTGACAGCAAATTAGATGCACCTTTGTCATATCGTACTCGTTCAGGCTCTCATAGTGCCTCCTTTGCATCAGATTGCTATGCTATGGCTGCGTCTAGTCTCTGTGATGAGAATGAGCCTGTTTCTTTTGATGAAGCACAGAATTCAGAAAATTGGATGGCTGCTATGCAATCTGAATATGATGCTATAATGAAGAATGGTACATGGTCTTTATGTGACTTGCCTCCTGGCAAGAAGACCATTGGCACTAAGTGGGTATACAAGCTGAAGTGTAAACCTGATGGTACAGTTGACAGGTATAAGGCTAGGCTTGTTGCAAAGGGTTATGCACAGGAAAGAGGCATTGATTTTGATGAGACCTTTGCACCTACATGTCGTATGACTAATGTTCGGAGCATTTGTGCACTTGCCGCCCATCATGGTTGGAATGTACATTAGTTGGACATTAAAACATCATTTCTGAATGGTGACTTGCATGAAGAAGTGTATGTTTTTCAGCCCCGTGGCTTTGTGCTAAGGTCAAGAAAAAATGAGCCAAATAGTGATGGTTGCACCTTTGTGAAGGATACAAGATCCCTTAGTGAAAGGGCTACTTTAAGTTTGAATATAAAATCACACTTTGGTACAATATGATCCTTTATAATGTGGCTTTAAATGAGAAAGAAAAAAAAAGCGTGAGAGGTTGTTGTAGCCTCAACTTCTAGAGGGGAGGACCATATCATTGGACATAAATTGGTCTTGCCTTATAGACATACATGTCTACGTAATGTGAATTACCATCTGGTTAGCTTCCAAAAAAATCCTGATGTGGCTAAGACTATAGACTTAAAGAGAACAGGTAGAACTTGCTTCAAACAGAAGCTTCTGCTACGTGTAATCGTACTGGTGTCTCACCAATGCAAAATGGAAGTGTCAGTTGCACGATGGCAAAGAATGGAAGCTCTAGAGGCGGAATGGTGTCGAACTGGAGAGAGAAAGTTCATTTGCGCTCTCTTTCTCTCATCAGGTGTGCTCAAGTCCTAACGAAGATGGATGCACAACCCTGAAGTACGTTGGATTTGTCAGTTCAGTAATTCTGCTAGTGATGAATGTTTTGAATTCCTTCATTGGATAGAATAACACCCTATGCAGCCCTTCTAATGAACCCATACATTTCATTCTATATAACTTACATTAATTGTTCAATTCTAGATGGTAGTGAAACCAACGCACATAGCAGACTTGCCAATAGTGAGAAAAAACTCACAAGATAATGTAAAATCAAATATGTGTAGAGGTTAACATGAAGTTAGACTTGAGAATCCGACAATCAAATGTTGATGAATCACTTATGTACTACACAAAAGTGAGAGAAATGGCAATGGAACTCCTTAAAAGTCTTTATAAACACTTCATAAATTTGAGATGTGGCATCAACTTCATGAGCACAAGCACAAAAGAGGGTGGGTGGGAGGTGAAAATGGAGAGAAAAAGAGTACAAAGTGATGAATGATAAGGGTGGGAGGGTGGGGAAATGGGCAAATTGAGACCCAAAGAGCATAAAGTTGATGGCAAAAGCTTCTCTCAATGAGGAGAAAGATAGATGACCAACAGTCAAGCACCATCACCACCAAAATGACCGCCAAACACACCACCAAGACCTCCACCTAGTGCTCTGATACCATGTAGAGAGTACACACACAGAAGCAAAATGAAAAGAAGAGTGTACTTACAAAACAAAGAGTGTCTAAGACTCAAAATGAATAGACCATGAAATGGGTAAAACTCATGTGGATTGGAAATGAGCTTGCCAAGAGCATGGAGTAGCCTTCTCAAGCTTTTAACCAAGTACAAATGAGGGGAGAGGCCCTCCTTATATAGATTTGGGAGGGGCTCTCCAAAGTACATCTCATGTGGGATAACTCCCTTGAAAGGAGAATGAATACAACTAGTAGAAGAAAATGGCAAGGTACCCAAATACAAAGGATATAATATAAAATGGAAATATAATGGAAATGAAATGGAAATAGAGTGACTCCAAGATACAAAAGGGAGATGCACTCTCATATTCTCAACACATGTTGTACCCTAAATCCAACCAAGTGTGCATTTTTCCTCAAAAATGGTATTTTACTAGGCCATGTAGCTAGTAAAGAAGGTATATTCATTGATGCGATAAAGATTCATAAAAACGACATTACTAACACACCATGAAATGTTAGGTAGGTGATGCATTTCATTGGATGGAGAAAATGGCATTCTCAATTTCGAAGTACTTCTCACATAACCATACTCCCTTTACATCCCTTACAAGAAAGAAGACACCTTTTAGATGGGAGGAAGAGAAAGAAAAGGTTTTCAAATTGATTAAGGAAATTTTAGCAAAGATGCTTTATGAAGAGGCTTTACCGAGTTGCATGTCAGGATAACATTATGATCTTTTGGAGTATTAACCAAGGTGTGTGCTTAATTTTAAGAGGAACACACTAGTGTTTAATATTAGAAAGAGTTGTGGGTGGCAAATTCAAGTTCTATGACTCGTACTCTCTATCCGAAAACTCAATCACAATGACAAATGATGCTTCTTCAAATCTTTAGTTTATCCTTTTTATTATATTTCATTGGAAATGCGTTTTGGGTTATCATCATGGGGTAACTTCTTTTTTTAACTATACATCTTCTTTAAGAACATATGCTTCCACATTTGTGATGGGAGCTTACACTTATCCTAATACAAGTAAACTTTACCTAATATTTGAGAAATTTCTAAGATTGGCCGAAATCAAATTCTTGGAGCTTCTGATTCCGAAAGAGTAAGTTCACTTTTGGATGGAAAAGCGATTTGGCTCCAGGTTTGACTTTTTCTAAGAGTTTAAGTTTTGAGGAATTCCATGTTTTTCTAAACCATGAAACAAGACAGCTTACTTATTCCATTTAGTGCTTCCACTTTAAGAACTTCAATTCTCTTCGATTTTAGAGTCCTTGAAACTTTCTTAGATGCATGATCAAATGATACTTTTCGTATCAAAGAAGATGCAAGATTCTTTGTTTCTATAAGCATAAGAACATGTGCACTTATGAGTGACTTCTTTTACTCATAATATAGGTGCAATAAGCTCCTTGAAATGAAAAATTGCATGCTATGCTGTCTTTTATATTCATGTGATACGCATGCATCTAGAAAGTGACGCATATTCGAAGTATAGGAATTTTCTTCATGAAAATCACTACCTTTGAGCATAGCACCATAAAATTTATTGTTGAAACAATGATCTATCAAATCTTTCCTACTACGAGCTTAACGAGATTTCATGCCAACTAGAGGAGGTATGTTATCATCCTAATCTCTTCTTTCAAGCATACTGATCGGCAGGAGTAAACGAAGCAAGCGAGGAGTTTGTCTGTGTGGCGATCCGGTTGAAGCGGGAAGCGATGCCTGCTAGAGGTTATCTAGTGTTGCTTCGAGCAACAAATCGCACTAGCCATTGAGTGCTTCTGGTGCCATCAATCCTCTGCACCAAGCAAGGGGCGGATTCTCTCAAGGCAGACCTCCTGCATTGGAGCGGTAGAGTGCAAGCCTGAATGTTCTCTTACCACCTCGGTAAAGTGTAAAGAAAGTAGCACATCCTGCAACCAGCACAATCAATAGCTATATATCTCGTGGCGGTAGACAGGTTCCATTCTGTAGCGCTATTAATACATGGGACAACTGGTGCCATCGCAGCCATGGGATCAGATAACTTCAGGCATAGGCTTAACCCAAAGGCAACATGAGCTGCTGAGACTTAATCGCCCCAACAGAGAAGTTTGGACAAACGTAGTGCAGCTGGAAAACCAATCACCCGATAAGAAGAATAATTATGTACGGGCTGGAGGAAGGAGTTTTGTTCTGAAGAAGAACAAATAGGGAGACGCTATCACCCTGATCAAGATCAAGCACGACAAACTGGCACTTTGTAAATTTGGCGTGCTTTTTTGTATTGTTATCGACCCAACAGAGACCTGAAACGATGGCACAGGTTGAAGGTAATATTCGATAGAAAGATGGAATGAAAAACCAACAGGGACTTGAAACGATGGCATAGACTGAAGGTAATACTCGATAGAAAGATGGAATGAAAACCCAACAGGGACTTGAAACGATGGCATAGACTGAAGGTGATACTCAATAGAGAGATGGACGCATTCCAACAGGGACTTGAAACGATGGCTTAGACTGAAGGTAATACTTGATAGAAAGATGGATCAAAGCCCAACAGAGACTTGAAACGATGGCACAGATTGAAGGTAATACTCGATAGAAAGATGGAATGGAAAACCAACAGGGACTTGAAACGATGGCATAGACTGAAGGTGATACTCAATTGAAACATGTAATTAAAAGGACGATTTCAATTGGCTTTTGAATCTAGCACAATGCGGTGTACATCATATATAAGCAATTGGCATCTTGGATAGCACTAAGGAAGTAATTGACATCTCAAATTGAAAGTTGTTTCAGTAGTCAGTGCTAGAAATTCATATGTACTCTCAATCATGGGGCACTCCCCATTAGTCTGTTGAGGCTACCATGCGATCCCACTCTATTTTGTAGTCATGACTAGTGGAGTCTAAGTTAAATTCACTTTTCCTCACCTCATAACTCTCAACTAATGATGGATGGATTCTTAATGATTTCTTTTGCCCTAAATGTCTTCTTGATTACAATTTCTGCTGATGTTTGGTGTTTGCTTGATCTCACTCTAGAATTCTTGAAACGATCTCTAGATTTCACTCTCTTATCACCCTCTTTTAGATTTTACCACTCCATCCTTTTTTTTTTAATGTGTTGTTATCCTTGATTATAGTGTATGTGTATCATTTATCTCTCCCTAAACTATCACACCACGAAATTTCTCTCTAATATTAGAAAAAATATCATGTTGAAGGAAAAACCTTGACACTTTTGTCTCAATATTAGAAACAATATCATGTTGAGAGTAGTTTTCATTCATGGTTGAGTATGTCAGGAAAAAAAACCTGATCCTAAGACGGGCCATGCACTTTTGTTCCATATAGGAAGTGTAAAAATCTTACATCAATGAATACTCTTCAATTATTTTGAAGATAAGTAACACCAACCTCATTTTTTTCTCGATGGCAATTTGAAAAGCTTCCCAAGTATGTTCATCCATTTTTAATTGTAGGATAATGCCATATTTGATTGAAGAAACATTAAAAGCATGTGCATGAGCATCTCCTCCATCTATCAAACTTTCAATTTTTTGGAGGCAAAATGGTGCACTTGAAATAATCACTTGAAATAATTGAGAGAGAAACTACAATAGAGATAGTGCAATTAAATTCTCAATATTACTTGAATCATCTTAAATGAAAGTACTTTTAGCGACAGTAGGAAATATTTGAACTTCATTCAGGATGTTCTCCAATTCCTTTGCTACTAATACATTAACAATAAGAAACATATACGAGGTTTGTTGGAACTATATATCTTATCCCTAAGAGCCAAAAACTGTAGTACAAAATTGATATGATCTTTGGAGAATGATTACATCTTCATGCAGAAAAAATGACTATTTCCTACAAACGTCTAGAACAGATACCATAGGGGTATCAATGATTGTAGCTATGTGTAGAAGAGAGATACCATGGACCTCTTTTAAGAAAAGGAGTAGATGCAACTTCGAGGAAACCTTATAACCAAGGGAGGTTCTCCTTCGGGAAGTTTACCTTGTAACATGCCCTTGTAGAGTGAAACTTCACAAATGGAAAGCACAAGAGGGGTTCACAAAGTTTTACAACTGAAACTTTCATCGAGTAATTCATAGTGAATTAGAGACAAGGACACAAGACGCACAAATGGAATAGCCGCTACTCGTTCACCTCAAACAACCTGCCTATGGTTGCATGCTTAATCTTGTTACTACCAAGGCTCCCTTTCAATCGTAGCATAAGCAATTAGCAACCAAGTGATGAGTTAGACTTCAAGGATCAATGAAGGGTCAATGACTATCAGCACACTCTTAGACCATATGTGACGTTAGATAAAACAATATTCGCGAAAAAATGATGATTGATTCACAAAACAATCAGGTGCGCCTTATAAAAATTAGGACAATAAGCCCTCGAGAATCAGCACAAAGCATTCAAATGCAACTACACACTCACCTGAAGCTTCACAATTTATTACACGACTAGCCCAACAACTAGCCCAACAACTAGCTAAAACTCCAAATTACATAGCCAAGCTATCCATCACACTGGTATGTAATCAAAACGCAAAGTTACAATAAGAGATACAACACAGAGAAACAACTAAATGCATAAACAATCATACCACGACAAATAAAACTCATAGCCAAATGAGTGCTCAACAACTACTTATATAGACACCAGGAGGCGAAGTGCGTGGCACTATCGAATTCTTGATGATCCTTAATGAGAGCCAAAATTAGCTCTTCACATGGACTATGTGCTCCAAAATGGCGTGAATGGAATCCTCGCACAAGGCTACTACTTGCAGAGGGGAGTTACTCTAGTGGGACATGAAACCCCATAGTACCCACTTTTAGACTTTCTCTTACCAAGCTGGGTTTCCCTAATTTTTGAAGTTCAATATCGTGAGGGGTTCCCTTAATTTTGCAAGCAAGATAATTCTGAGTTGCCTTTTGTCTTGTGCTTCGAGATGATGGAGTCACCCAATTCTTATGGTTCAAAAAAATTGAAGTCACCCCATTTCGTGGTAGAAGAGGAAAATGAGTTGCCCAATTATTGTGTTTCTATGCAAATTGAAGTGACTTTTTTTGGGCTTCAACGCAAAACTAGGCATGTAAAATGGGCTTCAATGCAACGTGGGCGACTATTTATTGGGCTCCCATGCACAATTGGGTGACTTCAATTTATTCGTGCGATGTGAGGAAATATGGGCGAGTGTAATTGGGCATCTAGAGGAAACTAGGGCAATTGAAAATTAGTCTTATGGAAAAAATTGGGCGACTAATTTGGGCTTATATGGAAACTTGGCAACACACAATGGGTTTATATGCAAACTTGGGTGACTCACAATGGGTTTATATAAAAAAATAGGATGCATGATTTCTTGGGATCCTTGAGTGGGGTGTTGGGTGTGGAAAGTAAGGTGACTACCCCTTTAAGACTTGCAAGAAAGGGGAAACTATTTTATGTGCAAAAAGTCATAAAAAAAATTACCATATATTCTTAGCACGTCCATAGTGCTAGAGACACGTGCATCAAGCCGTTGCACCAGCCTTATGCAAGCTTCCCTTCTATTTACTTCAAAGAAATAACTCTTTTCTTTTTGTAAAAATGAACTTCAACACAAAAATGAACCAAGGGTATATGCAATGGATGGATTATCCCTGACGCTTCCTTCAATAGAAGTCAAATTTCAACCCAAACAAGTTAAATAGGGGCATCTTTTCTTCTTCTAAGTCTTCAAATTGTTGCATTGCACCTTGAGGCATCTTTTCCTTTGTTTTCAAGTATTTGATGTAGGCCCTTTTCTTCACTTCTTGTTGTTGCAATAATCTTCCCATGGCATCCGCCGTGCATTCCTCGAGAGCTATAGTGCCATTATTTTTGGCACGATATGATGAAGAGATCTAAGCATAGCTTCTTCTACCTTAAAATTTGGATTCCTCAAAACGTTAGTACAAATATAATGTAGGTAAGGCTCTATCCATCAATAGCATTTTGTAGAGTCCATATTCTTCATAGGTTTCTTCCAAGTTCTAGCTTTCTTATAGTCAAAAGTTGACCTTAGCCTTGGAGTAGATTGATGTAATACCATAATTTTCTTCTTAGTGTATTGATTATCAAAAGGTTTTGATCACTTTCAAGTTTCATGTCATGAATGAATGCCTCTTTTTATAATCTTTAGACAAATCTTTGATTGTAGGAGCAAGGGAAATGCTTATCTTGTACTCCATAATTGTCTCCTTGGTCTAGCCAAATGAAATTTCTAGAACTAAAGCATATTTTGGTACTACTGAGTCAAAAGTCATGGCCTAAGGTGCCTCCCCATATTTCTCATCTTTTGGAATTGCATTCATAAAACTGCCCGATTTTGCTTGATTACTTGGTTTTTCTTCATCAAAGAATGAAGCGGTGCCCTTCGACAAAATTTATCCATTTTGATGAAGTTTCCCAAACCGAGGTGCTTACCTCTTAGGAGGTGTCTATAAAAAGTTTCCTATCATGGTTGCTACATACACAGTAGGAGTCAACAACACAAACAAAATTGGCCCAACTTGAGCATCTAGGAGTGTTTGCACGAAACGTCTGGCCTTCTTGCCCAACATCAGGTAGGCACCCAATTTCTTCTGGTGTAGAAAAAGTTAGGCACCCAATTTCAGGTGGTCTAGCAAATGCTAGGTGCACAATTTTTGGTGGTTCATCTAGAAGTGGGCACTCGATTTTAGGTGCATCCAAAAGTGGGCACCCGATTTCATCATATTGGCTACCTGCGAGGAGTCACCACATTGGGACACTTGAACATGACCACCCTAACTAGGCCACAAGTTGGCATGTTTGATCATTTTTACTTATTTTCGTACAATCATTGAGTATGTCTTCTCCCCTATTAAATGTTTGTAAGTTACATTTTTTTACCTCAATCAGGCATAATCAAGCACACTTCTCTTGAGACTTCACTCTTCTGTGGAGGCTAGGCATGGTCCATCTTAGTCTACATCTTCCTTTATTTTCACAAATTTCTACACTGAAGCACTTTGGGATGCCCATCATCCAATTAAGTAGATTGTCTTCTTCTAGTGGCAAGGAGGGCAGTACCTTAGTATCCATCGTCTATAGAGTTGATTTAGCACGAAACGACCCTTCTTCCAAACATACCTGAAACTAGTTATTGGGATTTGTGGATATCCATATCATGTTACTCCCCCAATCTTGTAATGCCCTTGCTTGCCTCAGGCATAGTCTTCCCACAGGCAAAGGACAAGAGGTTTTCTAGGGCAATGTAGTGACAAACGAATCCAACATAGATTGCTAGCCTTGTACTAACATAAATACCTTTTGGATGATTCTTAAAGCTATAACTCGATGTTGTTCTACCAATGTCATAGTGAATGGTGCAGCTTTTTTCAAGGCAAGCTTCAACTTCTTCATGGTGAAAGTGGGCAACAAGTTGATACCACCCACCATCCACTATAATTTTTGTTAAAATCTCATTCTTAATAGAAACAACCAACCTTGAAATGTGGTAGTCTTCCAATGGATCGAGGAGAAAGTTCACCATGTACCCATCTATAGTTGGTGGCAAGCTAAGGTAGGTAGAGTGTATGACCTTGAGTAAGTCACTTCTTACCTTTTTATCCATTTTAATGATTTGATATAGGCTGACCTTATGATGAGTTTCCTTTAGAATTTCTTCAATGTCTACATCATTTGTATGTAGTAGAGGATGAGCTAGTTGATCTCTTAGTGAACTTCACACTTTCTCATAATCTTCTTCAATGGCCTCATGGTTGCTCAATTTGACGTTATTCCCATCCTCTTTTTCTTTGGGTCTATGTTGATCTTCTAGAAAACTTGTTGTCACTTGCCTTGTTCTAGTCATGAGAGGAGCCATAGAGGGTGAAACCGAAAATGAATGCAGGCCCATACCTTCTTCTTGTGAATTGGCACGATGTGGTTGCAGGGGTAGTCCCTTGTATAATGGTCTTTGGAAATCAGGGCGATGTTGAAAAGGAAGGTGCAACCTTAGCTATGGAGTACTTCCTTTGAATATGACCATATTTTCCGCATTGGTAGCGCATGTGTGGTCTAGTATACCTTGGTCTATTTGAGCAGATCTCGTTCCTATTATGTGAATTTATATTCTAGCGTAAAAAGTGTTGGGGAACTATGAGTTATTTCTTTACTGAGTGCCTTGAAGCAGTAGCAATCACTAGGCTCATGATGATTTTGGCCACAAAAATGGCAATTCGATTGATTAGGGCAATTCACGTTTGAATGACCATTCTTGTTTCCTATGGTACACCATATTTGCCTAGGAATCTCTTGACTAGTCCCCAACTCCTCCGTTTCCCAACAAAGTTGCATGAGTAATTCTTCATTGTACCATGCGGGTCGTGAGGTATCCTTCTCTTCATGTTGGCTTCGCTGCATTTTAAGTGCTTCAAATTCCCTCTTGAGCTACTCAATCTTGTCTAGGAAGGTGGTGTAATTAGTTTTATTACTACGTTCAAATTCTACTCTTGCCTCTAGCGAGCCACCACAAAGTCCTCCAATGTAGCGTTCAACCTTAGATATTGTTGTAGCTTTGACATTGACCTTGGGAGGTTTGTCTCAATACATTTTTGCACTAAAAGGTCACTTCGAGCATGCGACATGTGAGAAACAAGGGCTTTAGCACGCATATAGAATTCATGACATGATTCACTTGGCTAGAGCTGTGAGGAGATGGTTGGATACACTCTAGAGATAAGCTCGTCTTGCACAAGACCTACTCTACACCTGCCAATCTGACTTCAAGGAACCTTACTAGACACCTTTAACATCTCAGATAGGAATTTAGAACCACTATGTGCTTTGGAACATCATTCCCAAATGTTTATGCCAAAATAGATAACTTGAATGTACTAGGATTATGAAGAAACCTTGTATCTTGCGATTGCAAGAGCTCACTGTCTTGCTTCGAGCTCACAACCTAGTATGAAGTGACCAGAGAGCTTTTGCACACATCTAATTCAAGTGTATAGCTAAGTAATACAAGTTATTTCATGAATTTAGAGGCACTATACACTGAGCAATGAGTTTAACAACTCGAGGGAGTCATCCCAACATTTCATGATCAAGGTGACCCAATGTTGGGTTAGAGCCTCGCAAGGCTCAAGAATCAAGTAAATTTAGCAAGAAGATGAGTTCTTGCTTCAAACATGTGCCTCACACAGAGCATGCTAGGGTCCCATCAGACATGCAAAACTGTAGAAGAGATACATGGGACCTCGTTTAAGAAGAGAAGTAGATACACCTCGTGCGACACCTTCTAGTTAAGGGAGGTTCTCCTTAGGGAGGTATACCCTATAACATGCGTGTGCAGAGAGAAACTTCACAAATGGTGAGTATAAGAGGGGTTGACAAACTTCTAACAACTCAAAATGTATCAACTAGTTCATAGAGAATTAGAGAATAGGACAACACAAGACAAGATATACAACCTGAATAGCCACTACTTGTTCACCTCTAGCCATTTGCCCACCCCTGAGGTTACGTACTTAGTCTTCTTACTACTAGGGTTCCTTTTCCATGGGCAACACAATCAGTTAGCAAGCAAATAGTTAGTTAGAATCGAAGGGTCAATCAAGGATCATTGATTGTCAACACACCGTCAAACCATATGGGACTTTAGATAACACAATATTCATAAAAAATGTTTATCGATTCATATAAAATTTTGGTGTACCTTCCAAAAAATATGCCAATCAGCCTTGTGGAATCAACACTAAATGTTCAAACACAACTACACACTCGCTTGAAGCTTCACAATGTACTACACGACTAGGCCAAAAACTAACCAAAACTCCAAAATACAGAGATGAGCTATAAACCACAATGGCACATAGCCCAAAAAAATAGTTATAATACGAGATACAACACATAGAGACAAGAAACACAGACAATTGTAGCACGAGACATAACATTGATAGCCAAATAAGTGCTAAAAAACTACTTATACAGAAACTAAGAGATCAAATGAGTGGCACTAGAAGATTCTTGATGATATATAATGAGAGATAAAATTAGCTCCTAACATAGATTTCATGCCCTAGAATGGCATGAATGGAGGCCTAACACAAGGTTGCTACTTGTAGGGAGGAATTACTCTTGCATGACACCAACCCCTAGGCTACCCACTTTAAGACTTTCTCCCACTGAGCTCCTGACTACTTCTAACATTCAAAAGTGTTTGGGAGACATTCACAAGTTGCGATGGCTTCAATTGTGGTTCCTTGTCCCATTCACTCTTTGCATGTCATCTTGGATAAGCCCATATTTATGATGGGAAGGATAATGGGGGTTGCCCTAATTGTTTTGGTGCAATGATGCGGGGTCGCCCAACTTGGCAAGTTGCCGAAATTGTATGGTTGCTCTAATTTTGAAGTTCAATATGATGAGGGGTCGCCTTAATTTTGCAAGAAAGATAATTTGGAGTTGCCTATTTATTCTTCTATGGGAAGATGGAGATGCCCAATTCTTGTGGTGCAAGCAAATTGAAGGCGCCCCATTTTGTGGTAGAAGGGGAAAATGAGTCATTTAGTTATTGATCTTCTATGCAAACTTAGGGGACTATTTTTTTGGGCTTTAATGCAAAAGTAGGAAAGTGTACAATGGGCTTCAATGCAAAGTGGGGAATTATTTACTAGGCTTCATTTCCAAATTGGGGGACTATTTCTTGGCATGTGGAGGAAAGCTCGGCACATGAAATTGGGCATCTAGAAAAACTAGGACGACTAAAAATTGGACTGCACAAATTTGGACCACTTAATTTGGGCTTATATGGAAACTTGGGCGACCAAAAGTGGGTTTAAATGCGAATTTGGGGGACTCACAACGCGTTTCTAGAAGAAAATAGTGTGCATGCTTTCTTGGTCTCCTTGAGTGGGGTGCTGGGGGAGGAAAATAAGGCGACTGCACTTTTGAGACTTGCGAGGAAAGGGTGACTATTTTATGTGATACGAAACATCAAAAAAAGAAGGGACCATATGTTCTTAGCACATCCATAGTGCTACACTTATATGGTAGACTTTGAGATCCATGTGTTCATGAGTAGAGTATGTGTCCAATTTTTGAAAAAGCATAAAAGGATGATGTAAAGAAATCGAACGAGATATTGAGCTCTACATATGTAAATCTATATATTGTCCTAGTAAGGCCTACCAATTCTCACAACAATGGTCAATGAGAAAAATATTATGACTCCCACATTTGGTATAAGTTATTGGATTTTGGGTATCAAGAACATGCACAAAGCATGATAAATAGGAATCTAAGGAGTGTATTGTAAAAGTTTAATTATCCCATTGAGGTTTTTGATATATTGGAAATCTTCGGGAAACTACTTAAAAAAAAGTAGATCCTTGATAAACCTAGTTATTTTCAGATGCATTGGATTATAGCCTATCAACCTGATTATCTTAAAAATATGAGATTCTTAGGCGTTTTCACAAGCTCATGTCCCAACTAACTTAGGATATGCATAGCATATGCTTCTAAAAAATTTGTAATAGATCATGTTTGGTTTCTAATTTCAAATGAATAGTTGTCAAATCTTATGGGAATATCCTTATCGTTTAATACATCCAGGCATGCTCTTACATGAAATTGCAGATCATTCAACACACTCATGCAACTAAACAATTATTAAATCCTGAGGAGATATAATCTCCCTATGAATTTCACCTACAACATTTTATATAATTAGAAATATACTCTTCTACCATGATTTTAAAGCATATATATCATAATAAAATTCAGTCTTGTATTTTAGAAAGCAGCTTCATTGTATCGACTATGGTCATCTACAAGAGTCTGCCCTTAGCAACCGAGTTCGTCCATGTCGACCAACTAAATTTTTATGCAACAAGTCCAAATGATGCACAACATTTCTTTATTTTTAAGAAAAGAAATCAGTCGATGTTTATCATATGTGCAGGCTTCTCATACTCAATAAAAATTTAAGTATTTGAATTTGTGCATGGTAATGCTTCTATTTTCATGAATTTCCAGTTATTGTTAATTTAGTACATTTCATACTCAGCTTGATTATTGTTCTAGTTCTAGAATTTTATTACGTGGATGCAAACATGCAAAGAATATAAGCTGTGACAAATATTATAAAGGAAAAAACAAATACTTCCAATGTGTATTTGACATAATTGCTGATATAGACATGTGTGTGCTTGTGTTCCACACATTTATTCGTGTTATTAAAAAGGAAACGCTATATGTAAGTGGAGAGATTTACAGATTCTTGCATATACGTACTCCCTTGTCTCATTCTACTATGTTTGTGCGCATGAATGATGCAAGAATTAGACTCCCTTGCTTCGTACCCTTTTCTTTTAATGCTTTTCACTAGTAGTTTGATTCGATCTTAATAATATGTGCCAAGTAGTGGAAAACATATCATATGATTTATTTATTGCATACAAGAAAATTCAGGTCTAGAAAGGGAGCCGTTACTCATTCAATGTACTCAATTACGAGAGAGAGAGAGAGAGAGAGAGAGAGAGAGGGTGACAAGCTATTCCGTCAAATGGACGATGATGATGATGGCGACATATCCCCACCTTTGTTGAAACTCATCATGCATAGTCTACCATGCTGTTTTCTTATTAGGACCAGATATTGAAAATTGATATTTGAATGTTGTGCCAAAGATAAATGACTCATGTCTGATGTGTCTTTTCATAGGTCCATATCTTCAAGTCTCCATGTATGTCCAAAGTTCTCTTGTAATCAAGGTTATACAATCAGGGTAATTGTTTAGAAGTAAAGAATGGAGGGACACACAAAGAAATCCAACTACAAAAGGTTCCAAAGACACATGTATATGAATATCATTTGTTGGATGCATGCGTGAACCCACTTCATCTTCCATAGTTCCACTGACTCAAAGCTGAGAAATTGAGCTCATTGCCCATCACAAATGGATGATTGGTCATTCAGAGTTCACCTCGTCCCTCTAGCTCTCACAGTTCACTCGTGATCACGCTCATGGCTTCGAGAGAGACTCTCGAGTGTGTCACGGTGGACCCATTTTCTAGAGCTGAACTTTCAAGCTTGCTGTTGTGGTGGAGTCGTCGGTGGTCACAATATTCATTACTATAACTCGAAATTCTACAACCTGCTGCTGTGGTCAATCGTGGTGGTTTAAAATGATTTGGAGTCGTGCATTGTCTTAGTCTGCGACTTGTGTCACTGTGGCGGTGGTGTATGGTGACTGAGAGTTGTGCAATCGGCTTGCTTTGAGGTCTGTGTCGTTTTGGTGATGGTCTATGGTGAGTGTGAGTCGTGCGATCAACTTAGTATGCGAGCCATTGTTGTGCGCTTTGATTTGAAGCTTGTATTTGGATTCTTAGCTTCTTGTAGGCTATGACCTGTATTCTAAATTTCAGAGGCAGGAGTTTGAACTTGGGACTCTTTCCTTTTCAAGTCAAATCAATATCATCTCGTGGTTATATAGGGGTATAATGATATAGTTAAAACAAAAACTGGTGTTTTTCAAAGTTCAGCTCGCTAAAGTAAGCCCTTGCCATTCACAGAGACATCGTTCTACACCAAGCTTGATTGTGAAGATCAAAGAAGACTCAAAGTGATTCCAGGAGGGCTGAACTAAAGCCATAGGTGAGTGTGAGGAGAGTTCGGGATTCAATACATAACAAGAGAATATCTAAATTCCAAGGTGTTCCTCGACAATAACTCGCAGGCACATTGCCCTTTCACTTAGGGATATCATCCTTTCAAATTTAGGATATCTGAGCATCGAGACAAGAAGTGAAACTAGGAACAGTATAGAGGGAGAGTAAACAAGGCTGGGAGAAAATCTTGAGACAAGTAAGAACCCTTAAAGGTCCGAAAAAGCCACCAATGATGACATCACCCTAATTTTTCGAGTGATCAATGGATCTGATTGGAACTAGGCAAGACAAAGGCATAAAGACACCCCACTAGCGAAGGACATAATGGAAGAGGTTTTTGATCCTCTTTGCAAAAAACAACGATGATTTTGAAGATGATCAAGTTAAAAATAAGTGACATGGAGCAATTTGATTAGCCAATACAAGAAAATCATATCTTCCCAGGCAAGGTATCTTTTGTGACTAAGAATTGACGTGTACTTAGATTGATTTTGAGATTTGTTTCTTGCCATCATTTTGAGATTTATCTCAATTTATCTCAAATGAAGGAGATGTTTGTGGAAGTAATCACGGACCCTTTAGAGTTTGTCACCATAAAAAGTTGAAAAATCATCCATGAAAATTTCTAGAAAATTTATTAACCATTTTCTAAAGATCAAATACATGATCCAAACTTTTCAACTTTTTCATCCGAAATTTCCTTTATTGAATATGCAAGAGTGAAGTCTACTTTGATACTACGACTACTACTACTACTACTACTACTACTACTACTACTACTACTACTACTACTACTACTACTACTACTACTACTACTACTACTACTACTACTACTACTACTACTACTACTACTACTACTACTACTACTACTACTACTACTACTACTACTACTCCTACTACTCCTACTACTACTACTACTACTACTACTACTACTACTACTACTACTACTACTACTACTACTACTACTACTACTACTCTGCTACTGCTACTGCTACTGCTACTGCTACTGCTACTGCTACTGCTACTGCCACTGCTACTGCCACTGCTACTGCTACTGCTACTGCTACTGCTACTACTACTGGTACTCCTACTGTTACTGCTACTGCTACTTCTACTACTACTGCTACTGCTACTGTTACTGCTACTGCTACTACTACTACTACCACTAATACTACTACCACTACTACTACCACTATCACCACTACTACTACTACTACTACTACTACTACTACTACTACTACTACTACTACTACTACTACTACTACTACTACTACTACTACTACTACTACTACTACTACAGCTGCTGCTGCTGCTACTACTACTACTACTACTACTACTACTACTACTACTACTACTACTACTACTACTACTACTACTACTACTACTACAACTACTACTACTACTACTACTACTACTACTACTACTACTACTACTACTACTACTACTACTACTACTACTACTACTACTATACTACTACTACTACTACTACTACTACTCTGATACTATTGTTTGCTCTTGTAATCATCTAATTGAGACTATATTCATAGGAAGATTGAGGATGAAAAGTTGAGGATTTTGTGGATTCAATGAGAAACTAGAGTTATGAATGATGGAGGTTGACTCTCAATGAGTATGGGTTTTTCCTTTGTTCAGGATTCTATTAAATAGGACTAGTTTGATTATCCTTCTCCCATTCATTGCAATAGCACCTGTTCATGATTTATGAGGTTTCTTGAGTTCTCTAAGTGAAAATCAAAATAATGAGTGCTTGGAGGTGATGCTGAGAGCTTCCTATATATGTAGCTAAACTTGATTATTTATGAGCACAGAGGCTTGTAGAAAACTTTGGCACAAATCTTGCATTGCGCATGCTTATCACCATGGTCTTCCAAAGTAGTAGATGGAATGCTTCAATCTCTAACAATGTTACAAAAAGTCCACAACGAATGTGCATCCATGTTCATCAATATTGACCTTCTCTACTATGTGCATACTCCTCACTTAATGTTGACAATCAAAATAATAGTGAAAGTAGCTACTCTTGATGTCATTGATCCTAATTATTCCATAGTGTAACTAGGCATCAAGTTGATCTCTAACCCACCTTTGATTGATTAGGACTTCAAACTGCTTCACTTTCTAGTGTCGAAATCACGATCTGAGCTTGTTTCAAACTCCCAATGCACTATTTCCAAACATATATACAAGTATTGGTTCACACGTATAAGCATCTTGAAGTCTATTATAGCTTTAGCAGAACTCGACATCGTAGTCATGTTCAACTTTTTTAGATGTAATCATTGTTTTGCATCAATGTATTTTAGTCAATGGCCAAGGTTGAAAGTAGTGATGTATTCCATATGTCGGATATTTAGGATAAGTTGGATAATACCAATTGCCCCATTATGGGAAGCTATGATGCATCATGTATTGGTTGCAAGAGGCCTGTGGAGTATTGTGTAGGGTGTTGAAAAACATCTTAATACAACTACAAATATAGTCACTCAAGGTGATGTAGATGGTGTTGAAGATGATGTTCTTCAGGTTTCTATTCGTGGCGTAGTTCTTGTTGGAGCTACTATAGAGCAACGTTTTTGGGATGGCAGAGATGCTTAGGCACATGCATTGATAGCCTTGTCTACAAAACATGCCATTTTTCCTCACAATTGAACTTGCAAAATAACAAAGAATGCTTGGGATACACTTATCACTTTATATGAGGCAAGGAATGAGGCTTGTGTTGCTTAGCTCCAAAAACAAATGGAGATTGAGCACATCAATGAACGAGATCCCGTGTATGGTTTTTTGTCAAAGATCAAAGATTCAAAGGAGCAGTTGATCTTTGTTGATGAATTATTGCTAGACAATTCACTTTTGGAGACTATTTTGAATGGTCTTCCACATTTATATCAGAGTTTTGTTTCTACTCTTTGATTGATGATGAAAGGGAATCTAAATGCCTTAACATTTGAGGAGTAAGTGAGTGTTCTATTGTAAGAAGATCACTCTAGGCAAAAAAAAGGTCCATTATGCATGTTGCAGATCAAGCTTTCTTGGCTAGTCAGAACGGCAAAGGTAAACGGAGCTCAGCAAAGATCTACCAATTCTGCACAATCAAAGAAGGATGACAAAGACAAGAAGAAAACAGAAAAGAAAAATTCATTTTGGGAATATTGTGAAGGAAATGATCATGTCATAAATTGTTGTCCAAAACTGGCTACAAAAGAGGCTAGAATGCTTGTTGTAGAGGCATCTACACCTA